>PVJD01000448.1:165312-420510 GCA_004026545.1 Mormoops blainvillei
GGGGGGGGGGGGGGGGGGAGAGTGGGGGTTAAGGCAGAGGGAATTAAGAAACATAAATGGTAGGCACACAATAGACAGGGGGAGGTTAAGAACAGTATAGGAAATGGGGAAACCAAAGAACTGTGTACGACCCATGGACATGAACTAAGGGTAGGAATGCTGGTGGGAGGGGGTGCAGGCCAGAGGGGAACAAAGGGGTAGAAAGAAATGGGACAACTATAATAGTATAATCAATAAAATATACTTTTAAAAAAAGGAAGGAAATTCTGATTCGTGTTAAGATGGATAAGCCTTAAGGACATTATGTTAAGTGAAAAAAGCAAGTCAGAGATGGACAAATACATGAGCTTATTTATATGTGGTACCCAGAGTAGTCAAATTAGAGAGAGAAAGTAGAATGATGGTTGCTAGGGGATGGGCAGTTAGTATTTAATGGACACAGAGCTTCAGATAGGGAAGATAAAGTTCTGGGGATACATGGTGATAATAGTTGCACAACAAAATTAAAGCCATAGAACTATACATTTAAAACTGGTTAAAATGGTAAATTTCATGTTTTGAACCATAATTTTAAAACCTCACTGAAACAGGCAGAAAAGCAATAGCATGTCTTCTCTTTTTAACATTCTTTTAATGATTGTAGGTTAAGCATCTTATAAAGGGATATATAGTTTACAAATAGTTTACAAGTGCTTTTTCACACATTGTCATTTTATTCTCACATTAAGTTTCAATGTAAACAGGACAGGTTTCAATCTCATATCCTTGAATGAGGCAGTTAAGGTAGAATGTGAAGTGCCTTATCCAAAGTGAAATATATATCGTAAAATGGCAAAAGTTCAAAACTAGGTCCCAGGTATTTTGGTTCCCTAATTTAGTGTTTTCTCTCCTAAACAAGAAAACATCTCAAAAGTACCCAGTGTTTTACCAACCTTCCTGAAGAAAACAGCCATGTCTTCCTTCTACTACTCTGTACGCTTACAGCACTGCTGATTTTGTTACTCAAGTCTTAAGCTGCTAGTTTCCACTCTACCACCCCCATCTAAGGTTAAAGGACAGCTCTTAAAGTAATCTCTAGTACTCTGCATTGCTGGTGAACAATAAGAGTTTCTGGATTGTTAATTACATACAACCTCCTAGCATCTAAACAGCAAAGACAATTATGACTATGCTTCTCTATTTTCACTCCTTCCTATTACTCGTTTTTTTCTGCCTTTGCAAGGAGATGCTTGAATGAAGAAAAAAATACATACAAATGTAAAGAGAATAGTAAAACCCATCACCAAAGTTCAACGATTACTAATTTGTGGCAGTTTTGTATCACTATATCCAAATCCACTCTCTACCTAATCCCTCTGGATTATTTTTATTTTTTTAGTGGGGGTGGGGGGAAGAGAAGAAGAGAAACATCTATGTGAGAGAGAAACACTGATCTGTTTTGTTCTTGCACATGCCCGAACTGGGAAATGAACCCACCACCTAGGTGTGTGCCCTGACTGGGAAACTGGCACCTTTCACTTTGCAGGAGGACAGCCAACCAACTGAACCACACTGACCAGGGCCCATCTGAATTATTTTGAAGCAAATCCTAGATAGCATATTATTCCATCTGTCAATAGTTTCTTATGCGTCTCTAAAAGAAAGGATGTAAAAAAAAACTACAATACCAATTACACATCTAAAATAATGAACAATACTATCTTAATAAGAACGTCCCAGTCAGGGTTCGCATTTCCCCAACTGTTTCATTTTTTTCTTAGTATTTTTTGAATCAGAATCCAAATAAGGTTCATACATTGTGCCTGGATGACTATGTCTCTTAAATCTCCTTCGACAGGTTCCTCCCATGTCCCTCCTTTTCCCTCTTGTAATTTTTGTTGATGAAGTCAGGTTATCCGTAGTTTTCTAATAGTCTGGATTTTGGCAAATGCATCACCATGATGTAGTTTAATATGTTCCTCTGACTCCTGTTATTTCCTCTAACTGATGTGATAATTAGACCCAGTGACTTTATTGGATTCAGGATCATTGTTGTATTTTTAAAGTTTATTTTGCCAGGACTACTTCACAGGTGGTGGTGTGTACTCCCAACAACAGATACAAAATGTCTACTTCTCAGTCTGACATTAACAATTATCAAGATCACCAACTAGGGTCATTAATTCATTAAGGGTCACAACACGGAGATATTCTATTATTTCTTCTTTATTCATGAGCTGGAATATTTGTGTAAGAGACACTCAACTATTCAGTTGTTTGATGTACAGTTTGTACAGAAAAGACAGAATAAATGAATGATTTTTCATTTACTGATTTTCAAAACAATTAATTTCCCAGCATCCTCTAAAGACGATCAGCAAGTAAGTAAGTAAGCAAGCATGTATGTATGCATGTATGTATTTCCTCACCTGAGGACATTTTTTCATCGCTTTTAAAGAGAGGAAGGGGAGGGGGAAGAGAGAGAAATATCGACTGGCTGCTTTTCTTACACGCCCCAACCAGGGACTGAACCCGCAAGCTAGGAATGTGCCCTCACTGGGAACTGAATCCAGGACTTTCTGTCTGCAGGAAGACGCGCCAACCACCTGAGCCACACAGGCCAGGGCGATCAGCAAGCTTTTTAAAAACAACTCTATATATTCATAATTTAACCATATTTGATGGGTTTCAATTCCTTGAATTCAGAATTTTAACTTTCCTTTGTCAGGGTTTATTGTTGAGGCATGTAACGGAACTCTGACTTAGTAAATGAGGTTTGAAAGAGATTTCTTTGTCATAAGCTATTACTAATATTTGCTATAAACTCATCCATCTTGTTTTGCCACAAGGCTTTTTTGCTTACCAGAAAATTCTCACATCTAGTCTCAGGCAAGCAAAAAGTATTTTGGGAAAGTCTAAAAACAAGAATAACTAAGTCTTAGGAAGCAAATTATGGAAGTTTCCTCTAAAAAACAATTCACAAATAAATCCCAGATACAACAGGCCTAATATAATTTCAAAATATAGGGAAAAAAGACACACATTATACTAGAAGTTAAATCTGGCATTCAAGTCTCCTTCTAAAGAATGAAGGAAGAAAGAGAGGGTGGGAATTACACAGTAACAACACAATTCATTTACTGCTCCTTCCAGATTCCTCTTTAGTAGGTAAGACTTTTTTTTATAACATTAAACTTTTGATCTAAGTGAACAGTTTTAGAAAATAATTAAAGGCAAGCAAAAACCACTTTGCATGACTGGTCTAATTGATTTTCCCATTTCACTTTAAAGATAATATTATATCTCATGTTTATTAAAAAATAGTTAAAAACACTTTTTCATGTTATTATTTCATCCTAACAACTCATTCACTGAGTATCTATAATGTACCAGACACTGTGCTATATACCGTAGGCTTTGGCTCAAAGTACACAGAGTTATGTGGAGAAGTCAGGCATACAAGCAAATGATTATAGTACAGTGCAATAAGGGCAGGAAAACAGGTCCAAAGTACTAAGGGAGTGAGCGTATAATTACTGGTAAAGGTAATGTTTGAACTGGGTCTGGAAGAATAAAGAGGACTGTATCAATTAGGAGATTTTTTTGATGACAAGTACCTCCAAAGAACTGGCTTAAACAACAAGGAATTTATGTCATGAGAAGTTCCATGGTAGGGAAAGCCCCAGGCCCAGATCGATATGTATCTAAGATAACGTTATCATGGACCCAAGTTCATTCTACCTCACGGCTCTGCCATCCTTAGGGCATGCTTCATCATGCCAGTAACAACTGGCGTCACATGTTCTCTTGCTCATATACAAAAAGGGAAAAATCCTCTCCCCCAGAAATTCAATGTCTTCTTCCCTTCAATCTGACTGGGACAAATAACAGTTCACAGGGAAAGCCTTGAGCTGACTGGCTTGGAGTAATCAAAATCTAGCCCTGGGGTGGGTGATGAATCATCTTCTCAGTCTCCTGGATGACAAACACTGGGATAAACTTGAAAACTAGAAGCACAGAAAACAAGCAGCAGCTTGGTATGGCTCGAGTGATGGGAAATCTAAGGCTGGACACAGTCTCAAACTCGTGAATTTGGACTTTATCCTACAGACAATGGAAAGTTAATACAGGTTTAAGTAGGGAAGTAAGCTCCAATACATTTTTTTAAAAATGTAAGTATGGTAGCATACTTACCATAAAGAATAGCTAGAGAAAAAGAGGGAGAATGGGAGAGCAAGTGGCAGAGACTTGGCTGGAAGGCTGTTCAATAAGTAGTCCAGACTAGAAAGGAAGTGGCAACAGAGGAAAAGGATGGAATAAATACCTAAGAAGGTGGCAAAGCTGCTATGTAAAGTACTGCTTATGCATACATAATACATACATATGTTTTATTTATTTAGTTAACTAGTTTTACAAATCAGGAAAATTAAGCCTCAGGCAGATTAAATGCCTTGCTTAAGTTCACGTAACAGTACTCAGAATCTTAATGGAAGTTTGAATCCCAGTCCAGTGTTCTATTACATTAAAACTATAAATACTCCCAACGATGCTCAAAAAGGGGACCTTTTTTTAATTCTGTGATTTAAACGATGTTGTGTGTACTGGATTAAGATGATTCCTATTTAGCCCAAGCTTAACGTAAATTTCACTACATGAATTTAATGCCGATTATAAAATTTTATGTTTTTTAAGTTTCTATATTATGTAAGGTAGTAAGGATGTTGTGAAAAACAATTTGTAATGTCAAATTTACAGACTGTCAAAATTTTAATAATAAAAAAATTAAAAACCACTGCAGACTTCATTAAATATTTTTTGAACTTGTTTTGCAAAAAACATAGGTACTGGATGTTTGAATTTCATTATAAATCTAAAGTAAATTATGCCTCTTTGAAATTTTGGACTCTGATAACTTCTTTCCACTAGCATCGACTTAAAAAGAAAAATGTTACAGTTCTTTAAAAGATATCTCTTCTTAAAAAACTCACTTGCCTGTTTCTTTTTATTTTTAAGATTTTATTTATTTTTAGAGAGGGGGAAGGGAGGGAGAAAGAAAGGGAGAGAGACATCAATGTGTCGTTGCCTCTAGCATACCCTGCTACTGGGGACCTGGCCTGCAATCCAGGCATGTGCCCTGACTGGGTATCAAACTGGCAACCACTTTGCTTCACGGTCCGGCGCTCAATCCACTGAGCCACACCAGCCAGGGGTACCTATTTCTTTCTAGAGTGGAGAAGTTTGATAAGTTAGACTTCATTAAAATTAAAAACTTTGGTACATCAGACACTCAACAGAGTGAAAAGGTAATGCACAAAATGGCAGAAAATATCTGTGAATCATATATCTGATAAGGGATTGGTATCCAGGACATATAAAGAACTACCAACAACAAAACAAACAACTTGATTTAAATAATTTACACGGGTATTTCTCCAAAGAAGAGATACAAAAAGCTGATAAGGATACAAGATGTGAACATCACTAATCATCAGTGAAATGAAAGTCAAAACCACAGTGAGCCCTGGCCAGGTAGCTCTGTTGGTTAGTGTGTCCCTCTGACACGCCAAGGTTGTGTGTTAGATCCCAGGATCAACCGATGAATGCATAAAGAAGAATAACAAATAGGTTTTTTTTTCTTTTCTCTCTCTCTAAAATTAACACACACACACACACACACACACACACACACACACACACACAATGAGATGCCACTTCATAACCATTAGGATAAGATGACTATTATAAAAATAAAACAAGTACTGAGGAGGATGTGTAAAAATTGGAACCCTTATACAGTGCTGGTAGGAATGTAAAATTTTATGGGTATATGCCAAAAAGAAATGAAAGCACACACTCAAATATCTGTACAAAAAAGCTCAAAGCAATATTATTCACAAGAGCCAAAAAATGGAAGCAAATCAAGTATCCACTGACATAAATTCATGAACAAAATGTAGTATATACATACAGTGGAATATTATTCAGCCTTAAAAACGAAGGAGATTCTGACAAATGCTACGAGACAGATGAACCTTGAAGATATTATGCTAAGTGACATAAGCCAGTCACATAAAGATAAATATTGTATGAATCCACTTATATGATGTTCTCAGAGTAGTTAAATTCAGAGACAGAAAGCAGAATGGTGGTTGTCAGGGGCTGTGGGTAAGGGGAAAAGGTGAGTTAGTGTTTCCTGGGTACAGAATTTCTGTTGGGGAAGGTTCTGCAGATGTGTGGTGGTGATGTTGCACAACAATCTGAATGCTGCAGAACTACAGGCTTAAAACAGGTTAAAATGGAATTTTGTTATATTTACTACAATAAAAACAAAAATAGCACCTGCTTCGTATCCTCCCTACTGACTCTACCCTAGTCCAAGATCTCACCTCTTTATACCCAGGTAACTGTAACAGCTACTGTAGGCCCTGGTTTATTTCAGTGTCTTCTCATTCTAACTCAATCTATAGATAACTGACAGGTCCATCTTGCTAGTTTATCACATTAAGGTCTGGCCTCCAAACTTTCAAAGGCTCCCCTTATTTTGCAAAAGAGGACCAAAATTTAAGCCAAAGACAAATGCCCTATGATTTCCCTTATATGTGGAATCTAATGAAATAAACTAACAAACAAAATAAAGAAAGACTCATAGGTCTCAGAGGGGTGGGGATAGGACTAGGTGAAAAAGGTGAAGGGATTAAGCCAAACAAAAACAACCCTCACAGCCAGACAGCAGTATGGTGGTTACCAGAGAGAAATGGGGGTGGGGAGAAGTAAAAGAGGGTAAAGAGGGGATAAATGGTGATGGAAAGAAGACACCATTTGGGGTAGTAAACACAATACAATATACAGAGGATGCATTACAGAACTGTACACCTTAAACCTATATAATTTTATTAACCAATGTTGCCCCAATATATTCAATTTAAAAAAATTTAAATTGCCTCAATCCAGTGCTCAATCTCTTATGCAGACAGGTGTCTTCCAACTATCTAATGCTTTCCTTTTAGTCCCTGCCAAAAATTTAGTAGTCAGCTCATCCTAGTTTCCCTCCACACCCCTCCCCCAAAAGCTAATCTCCACATTCTACTCTTGCTTTTACCTCACAAAGCAACTGCTCCAATCTCACTGTAAATCTAAACCTGCAAAGTCTAGCTCAAGTCCCAAGTGTTCCAGGAAGTTCTTTAGACTCCTGACGCCTCATTCATCTCCCTCTAACCAGAACACCTACAGCATTCTTTGTACTGACAGAGCTTTTACTAGACTGTCTTCTAGACTCTTACGGGTACATCTTACTTTCTTGAGGGTAAAGTCTGTATGTTCCACTCTTTTCTTTTTTCCCGTAGTGCAATGCAAAAACACAAAGCAGATGATCTGTTTAATTGAACCCAAGGTACAACTTTGGATGTGTGCATTTCACTGACTAGATTATGAAATCGGAATCATTCAACGTTATTGTATTTCTAAGTTAACCTGTGACGCAACAAAGAAAATCGACGTGACTCAATAAGCACATGGAAACTAGGTGTTATAACGCAGCAAACACAAAACAGGTGTTTTAAATCCTAAACTTAGATTCTGATACAAAAAAAAACACCAAAGCCTTGTTTAAATGCTGGTGTTGGGACACAGAATAATACAGTAGTTAGGTTGTGGGACAGAATATTGACCCACAGAGTTTTAGAGAATGCATGCAAGAATGAGCCATGCATGCTATAATCGGGCAAAAATGTAGTCACAGGCCTATGAAAACTTTAAATGTCAGTTTTTATTACATTCAGGTTAGGAAAAAAAAAATCATCAGTTGCTTACGGTAACTGATGGCAGCTGTCAGAATCAAAGCCAGGTTCTCTCATTTCTGCTTTCATGTTGACTAGGTAAAGACCTGGGGATGGGTACTGACGGTGAAGGATGCAGTCCATGAGTAAGTCAGGAGTGCACTGAGGGGCTCCCGAACTGGGGGTAGAGAGGCCTAGTTCCCAGTTTTGGTCCAATCTCTGACCAGCTGTGGGACACACAGTTAAGTCACTTATCTCCCTGTGTCTAGTTCCCCTGCTCCAAAGCGAGTCCCACCATATCCCTAAATGTTTTCCCGACTCCAAAATCCAAGACAAGTTCAACCACAGCTGCCACTAGCATGTATGATTCCTACAATTTCAAATCTTCCACATTTCCGGAAGGAAGTAATTTATTTCGGCAATCTAAAAGAAATGGATGCTAGTCAACGACAAAAGATTTTGTTAGTTGAAAAAAACTAGGCAATTCCGTGAAAATGCCTGTGTCCTCATTACAGAGGGATGTTTCCGCAGAGGGAACGGTGCTCCAGTAAAGACAACCAAGACTGCTTCTGTAAATTAGGCCTAATCCACAGCACTTACTACCTGTGCTGGTAGGTGAAGATGTGTTATTGTAGTTCAAAGCCGAGAAGCAACACTCGCAGCTTCTCAAAACAATGACAACAACAACAACAAAACCGGTGAGAAAGTTCTCCTGCCTGGGGTAAGGACAGTAAACAGTTGTGCAAATGACAACACACAGAAAAAGGCACGCTTTTGGCCATTCAAGTACTCCAAAGCGCAGACTCCTTCATCAAACCCTCGGTATTGTTTCCCTCCCAACCTGTCAAAGCGCAGTTCCAGCGCGATCCCGAAACAGAAACTTACCCGAACCCTCCAACTTCTCCCCCTGGGAGCGGCCGTCTATGGGCCTGCTCCCTCTTCAATTCCGGCCCGCCGCGCTCACGTCCACCTCGGGGCGGTCGCAGCCCCGCAGCCCGGTAAACACGCGCGCGAGTCTCGGGAGCGGTTTCCTGGCGTCCCGGGAGCGCGGGTCCCGCCCCTCGGAGCCCCGAGCCTGGAGCCGGGAGCCCGCCCGGCTGCCGCCGCGGCCACCTAGGGCTGCTCTCCCCGCCCCGAGGGCCACACCTCGAGCCTCCGCCCCCGGGGCAGCAGCGCACAGCCAAGCCCGCCCTCGGAGTGCACGGGGACCGGCCAGTCCGCCGACGCCGTCGTCGCCTCACGCCCGGACGGACGACTGCCCCTTCCCCGCCGGCGGCCCGGCGCCTCCTGCGGCTGCCCGGCCCCAGAACAGCCGCCTCCCCGCCCAAGCACAGCCCCTTCCTCTCCGGGACGCCCCGCGCCGCGCCGGGCACAGCCTCGGCTCACAGCCTCAGAGACACCGAGGGACACTCACCCTGCAGGCTCCTCCCGCCGCTGCTGCTGCTGCTGCCGCCGCTGGGACCGCGGCCGTCGCCTCCGCCGCCGCCGCCACCAGCGCCGCCGTCCGCACTGGCGCCAGCACCCCCAGCCATCCTCCACCTCCTGCCGCCGCCGCCGCTGCTGCCCTCTCCGCTCCTGTCAGTGGCTCAGGCTCCCGGACTGCTCCAGGTTCCCCTCGCCGCCATTTTGACTCCTAAGGGGAGCAGGCGGGGCTCGACTCGGCGCGGCCCTGGGGCGCCTGCGCGGCGCTGCGGAGCCGGCCCGACCACCCGCCCTCTCCCGCCGTCGACGCGCCCGGCATCACGTGGGCCGTCGGCGGCGCGCGCACGGGGTCGGCTGGGGAGGCGCGTTCGTGGCACCCAGGAGCCGTAGGAGCCGAGTGCGCGCGCATTATTCCACCTCCACGCGAGGGACTGGGGCGCTGGGCGTTCTGAGTTTGAAGTACTTTATAGCAGTCCCGCTTGTTCCAGGAAATGGTGGCAAATCATATCAAAATGGAATTATAATAACCACATTACCGGACCACTAGTTCAACCAATTCATGTTTCCATTTGGCGACCGGCATCCTGGTTGATCGCGCACAACGCATCAACCTCCAAGTGGAGACTGCGCTTCCTTTCGGACATTCTTGGTATTTGGCAGTTTATCTTAAACCCTGTCTGCATGGTACTTTTGCAGGCACCACCTTGCTAATTTAAAAAAATCTTAAAGACAATGAAAAGTTTTTCTTAACAAGGCACCCTCAAACAGGGGACAAAAACTGATGAAAGCCCACAGCTGCCAGTGCAAGAGCCAAATTGCTCTAACCTAGATGCCCCTTGTTTGAGGTTTGCAAAAACTTCAGCGATGCAATAACAAAAACGCTGTATATTTATGGAGCATCTTACAGTTCTTAAAACACCGTTTAATACAAGGCTTCGTTTGAACACGAAAACTACCCTTTGAGGTAGTCGAGACGGGCTTCAAAATACCCAGTCCTTTGCCCAGCGGCATACATGTAACATTAGCAAGTAGACAAGCTGAGACTAGAACCCAGACATTTTGACATTGATCACGGGGCCATTACCCCTCACAGTTCTCTGATAGTCCTTAGCAATACAAGATGTATTTGTCCTCTGGAATTTATTTAAAACTCTTTTTTAAAATATTTGCGTTTTCGACTTTACATACCCTTTGAGAAACAAGTTTTTTAAGTCACACCCAGTATTTTTGTTGTTCTCAGACCACCTCTCAACTTCAAAGGATAAGAGCAATTTCAAATTTTGAGGTGTGTTTTTAACCATCTGTTGGTCTGACATTTTTAATACACTTCATATCTAGTTGGAGGATTTAAGTTTTTTGACATCCTTCAATGGAAGGACTTTATCTCTTTGAACATGATTGTTGCTTTTGTCTATACTTTTTTCAGATTTGTTATCTTTTTTGTGCTCATTCATCACCTCTCTATTTCCTGTGGAAGATACCTCTTTCCAATTCGTATTCATTTTTTCCCCTTTCACTGCATGCTTTTCCCCCTACAACAATCCTTGGAAGTTTGTAGATTATGAAGAGAGACTGTAGTATTTCTTTGTCTGCAAAAGAATCTCTAGCTGGTGAGGTTCTCTTCAACTGAGTACACAGACGTGGACAACAGACAAGAGTGCATGGAAAAGTGGATGGGAGAACTCAAGAGTTAAAAAATTTAAGTTTTAGGTAATAGTTAATAAGCCTAGTAGCTAGTGCATATAAAAAGCTATTGTTTCAGGAACTGAAGGTACTGCCTACCCTAACTGGAAGGAGACCTTAAGCAATTCAACCTTTGTGCTCCAGAAGAGACCAGAAGCAATCAAAATGGCATCTGAGCCATTGTGTTCCGGGACACAGGAAAGAAAATCACCCAGGACGCAGGACATAGGACCCAGATAGAAAATCACTGGTCAACAGATGAAAGAATATTAGGGAAATTGCTGGACTGCAGCTTTTATCTGATCAACCTCCTTTCTGAATTCCAAATCCCTTACCTACACTTTTTCCTCCTTATAAAAAAGGCTGGCTTGAAAAGAAATGTAAGAGGTCCATTAAAGTACAAATCTACCCTCTTCTCAGACCAACGGCCATCTGAGTAAAGCACCCATAAATATTCAATCCCTGTCTCTTCTTATTGGTTCTGGTAGCAACAGCACAAACACTGACTTTTTCGGTTTCAAAGCGAGAACATACAAGGGAAATTGGCCCATCTACTTGGAGCAAAGAATTGGCTCTAGATGCCCACCTCCTATTCCCCTATGTTATTATACTTCTCCTAAATGCACAATTGAATCTTATCTAAATTAAAGCCACGTACTGTTATTTTCCATCATTTTGCCTTTGTCCTCATCAGCTAAATATTGCATTAACTGAAAGAGCTGTTATTTGGAAACTAAAAATTCCATTGTCCATACCACCTCTTGATAATTTATTAAAAGTTAAGTAAGATCAGTCTCCACTAGTTACACAATCTCATTTATTCCTAAACTTCGTTGCTTGACTTTGGTTCTGTGACCTAGAAACAACCTTAAAAATGAAATTAAAACAATACCAACAATGATAGCATTCTAAGTAATTCCAGGGTAACATCATTTTTCTAAAAGCCTTTGATGTGGAAATCTACCAAAGGCGTTTTGAAAAGCTGAGTAAGATCTGCTGGTTCCACCTTGTCCTTTTGTCTGTCTGCACAGAAGAACTCTAGTACACCAGCTGAGTATGATTTGCCTTCACAGAAACCATGTGTAAGTGCTCTGTGACTTTTTCAACCAGTTAATTCATCCACCTTGTTTTTTCATATTATACCACTTAGCTGCACCTTTGAGATATTGAATGAACTCAATTTACAAGTCCAGCAGAGTTAAGATTTGTCAATTCAGTTCGGTCCAACACACATATTTTCAAGCATCTAATAACCATGTGTGAAGCACAGTGCTAGATGCTCAGAGTGAAAAGTAAACAGGAAGACAGACTGAAAAATAATTTCAAATAGTAATAATTTTAAAAGGCTAGTGCTAAGATAGTAGAGTTGACCATTGAGCAATGCGGAAGTTAGCAGTACTAACCCCCACCCCCCATACAGTCCAAAACTGCACATAAAACTTTTCACTCTTCCCAGCATTAAATACCCTTGTTATCCTGGAATATTGGTTCTGGGACCCCAGCATATTCAAGAATGCTTAAGTCCCACATATAAAATGGCATAGATCTGCAGACTTCCAGCTGTGGGTCAAAAACAGTACGCGCATTTGTGGGGGAAAAAATCCACATATAAGTGGACCCTGGCAGTTCGAACCTGTATTGTTCAAGGGTCAACTGTACTCAGTAGTGGTGAAAAGTATGTGTTCTGGAGAAACTCTTCTGGAAATTTCAGGAAAGATCAATCCATCCCTGGTCTTTTCATTTTTATGACCCATTATAACTCCCCTGCTTTTTTCTTCAAATCTTAAATGAATTGGAAGTAAATAAAAACAGTGGGTTTCTGTCACTTGTAATCAAGAGTCCTGAATTTGTGTCCTGTCTCATTTAATCTCCATTTCAGAATCTCAAGAGAAATATCATTATACTTTATCCATCAACTTGGTCACATAAGCTGAAAACCTGAGTCATTTTCTGCATTAACTGTGTATTCCATTTTCTGTTACTCCGATCTGTTTCTTCCTTTTTATAACCATCCACCGAAGACCCTCCCTAGGCTCATCTTTCTGGAAATACAATATGGAAGCTGGGTTTTTAAAATCATGAAGAAAAGGGAAATTTTGTTTCCACGTATGCTTTGAATATATATACTGTTTCCAAGCATTTTTCTGAATCTCCTGGCGTCTAAAAGGTGAAGAAGAATGAAAACACATGTGTCAAAGTACCCAGGGCAGTGATTGGTACCTTGAAAAATATGAAAGATGTCCTTTGCATACCAGGAGGAAAGAAACATTCTTATCACCAGACATAGGAATCAAGGACAAAGGAAATCTTAACTATAGAAAGAAATCTTATTAAACTGACCCTTATTTTCCTAATCACTTCTCTGGCTCAAGCCCCCTTTGTCTTGATACATATTCACAATTTTTACTCTTTGTCCAACTTAGTGTATATGAATTTGGCTCTAACTGCTTCTTTGGGTCTTAACTTTCCTGGGGGTGGGGGGAGGTGGGTTCCCAAGCATGTGTAAAAATCTGTATGCCTTTCTCTTGTTAATCTGCTTATGCCAATTTAATTCTCAGTCCTAGTCAGAAAACCTAAGAGGGTAGAGGCAATGTTTGCCTCCCCTACACATGGATTCAACTACATTTAAAATATAAACTTCAGTTCATCAAAATATACCATAAGGAGTGTGAAAAGACAAGCCACATAATGGGCAAACATATCTGCAATACATAAGACCAAGAAAAGGCTTAGATCCCAAATACATAAAGAATTCCTATAATTCAAGAAGAAAAAGAAAACCAGATGGAAAATGGTTAAAACACTTAAACAAATGAGAATATCCAAATGAGACGAATTAAAAGGTGCTCACCATTTAGTATAAAGGAAGTATAAATTAGAGCTGCAATAAGGTAACACCACTGACTAATCACATTGGTAAAAGAAAAGAAAAGAAAAAGAAAAAAAGAAAGAAAGAAAAAAAGAAAAGAAAAAAGAAAAAGAATTCCATCAATGGGGATATGGATTAATAGGAACTCTCTACACAGCTGGTGTGAGTTAAAGATAGGAAAAACCACTCTGGGGAAGCAGTTTGGCATGACCTAGAAAAGGCGAAAATTGTCTCATCCTACAGTCCAGCAAATCCACTATTGGGTGTATATATAGACAAATCTATGTCTATGTGCACCAGGCAATATGAATAAGAATGTTCACAGCAGCATTGTTTATAGGAGTCAAAAGCTGATAACAAACCAAAGTATCAGTCAATTGTAGAATGGACAAAAAACGTGGTATATTCATGCATTAAATGAACTTGAGCTATATAAAAAACAAGGATGAATCTTACAAATATGATGTTAAGCCAGAGAAGGAAGACACAAAAGTAATCACACAAGATAATTCTGTGTATTGTGTTTCATCCTTTGGAAGATTTTTAAAAAATGTTTTTTAATAATGCTAAAATTTGTTGTTACAATTGATGACCTATTAGCACTGGGTCACGATCTAGTTAATAGTTTTTTTCTTTCTTAGTGAGACATCAAATAATGGCATCTTAAATTCTATAGAATACTAAAGAAACAAAGGTAACCCATCTGGTTTATAGATACATAAACTCTAAACTATATAGAAAAGCAAGGATGAGTAATGTGATACAATATCAAGAAGCTATGGAACATTCTGGATACCTAACTGGCAAAGGCACCAGCCAATCCTTAATCCTTTGTAAACTAGAGATGGAATGTACCTCAATTTACTCAGTATCCTACCTCAAGGCACCTTCTCACACATTATCTTGGTCCCTCATCCATTTCCACTTTCCTTCTTTGTCATAATTCCTCACCTTTACCAATCAAATCATTTGGGTGGGATTGATCCCACCCAAGCATAGAATATATGCTTTATACTGTACTTGGTTTTCTGATTTGATTAAGATTTTCAGCAAGTGCTACTCATCTGGCTTTAAAGATAGATTCAGGGGAGGAAATGTAACCCCATTAAGAACCAGGATGTGTTAAAATGTTTGCTAGGATTTCTGGAAAAGAACATCTATCCTTGTGCAGAAGATGCTGGAAAAGTCTCCTCCTCCTCCACTGAATATGATTGAAAAGCAATGTAGCTCCAGGAGCTCTTGGCTACCATCTTGCTACCTAAGGGGAGCTTACCTTAGGGTACAGGTGACTTGTACCATCAGAAAACGCATGTCCCTGATGACATCATTAGAGATGCTGTTAAGCACAAAATTTTTAACTTCCAAAGTTGAAAGCCTTTTCGTAAGTAAGGTTTTATTGAGTTAAAAATGCTAGCCAAGAAGAATGGTCTTGGGCCATGGTGTTAAATCACCAGCAACATGGCTAGGTAGAAAATACAGCATGTCTGTCATCCTGGAGTTTTGTAAGCATTTTTATACATCAAGAAGGGGAAAGCAGGAAGAAAGAGGTAGTCTCAAAAGAATTTACATGAGCTATAGGCAATGGGGGTGGGGCAGGTGAAACAAGGGCAGCTCTGGGATAGCAGAGTCCACCTTAAGAAATGTCCACTCCTGTGGACCGGATGGGGCAGCAGCCTGGAAATCCCACGGGTGAACAAGCCGAGAGGCTACTGGAGTTAGAATGTGCGGGGCTAAAACAATCTGCAGAAATAGCCACCTGGAAATTCATCCAAAATTCCAACGGGCCAAACTGCAATGTGAGAAGTCTTTTGTTAGTTGCTCAGCATCTATTAACAGACTAACAGTTCTGCCTCTTTTTCTCACTTTCTGGCCACTGTAATTTAACTTAGAATATTTCAGAATTTTAAAAATCAGTACTTAATTAAGCTTCACTTGAAATTAGTCCTACCTCTGGCTTTTGCAGTGATGTAAGCCAATGAATTTCATTTATCATTAGGTTTTCCTTAACATTCACCCAATTAATCTTAATTGATACACGTACTGTCTCATTTAATCTGCATTTCAGAATCTCAAGAGAAATATCATTATACTTTATTTATCTGAGCCTCTACAGCCAGTGGAGGGTAGTGCTGAGATCTGACCTTTGATCTTTTTGCTCTGACAATCTCTTTTCACTCCAGCATAACAGAAATCCATTGAAGAATTTCTGGATGTATAATAGTTCAAGAGAGGAAGAGAAATGTCAAATTTAAAAATGAAAAAGTGAAGTAAGAAAACTAAAACTGTTCTCTGCTTTAATAGTGAAGGGACCAAAATTCTGCTACCCTGAAGCTGCTTTTTGGGATATTGATTTTAAGCTGTTTATTAAGAAACAAAAGATTCAGAAAAAAAAAACATTTATAAAAAAAGATTTAATTTATTTATTTTTAGACAGAGAGTAAGGGAGGGAGAAAGAAAGGGAGAGAAATATCAATGAGTGGTTGCCTCTTGCATGCCCGTAAGTGGGGACCTGGCCTGCAACCCAGGCATGTGCCCTGACTTTGAATCAAACCAGCGACCCTTTGCTTTGCAGGCCAGCACTCAATCCACTGAGCCCCACCAGCCAGGGCAAAATATTCAGAAAGAAATTTTGATCCCTTTTCTGGCTCAAGAGATTCAGACAGAGAATCCTGCTTCCGGAAGGAGACCTTAACTTCCAAAGTTAAGGATACTGCCTTAGCCTAATTCGAATTAAGTGTGGTAAACAAGAGGGTTTCACGTAGGTGCCTGTTGGCTAGATACCCACTGTGCCCCCTTGTTTCCCAGTCACCTACCAAGGACATTCCTGCTATGTGTGTTCTTCTCTTCCTCAATTACCTGTAAATTGCCTATTCTTACTTCTGAAAACTAAGACTCCATCACCTTAAACCCTCCTCCTTTTCTCCTTTGTCCAAAATGTCTTAAATGCCCAGTGTTGTCTCACTGTCTTGGGACTTTTCATGGATTTATCATGTTGATGTGAATTCCCCAAACGCATGTACTAAACTTTGATTTCTCTCCTGTTAACCTGTCTCTGTTAGTTTGGTTATTGGCCCAGCCAGAAGAATTTAGAAGGCGGGAGGAAAAGTACTAATATTTTTTTAACCCCCACTATAGTGTTTTTGTTTCAAATGACATAATTTTTTGCTAGAAGAAAGAATATTTTGCACAAGAGTGAACTTAGGACACCAAGATTATGTTTTAAATTGCCCAAAGACTATTTTTTTTCAGGATTCTTTATAATAGTGGACAGCAGCTTTTGTTGGACCTTATATTACCATTGTGCATTCAAGTAAAAAGTGTGTTACTAATGTTACCAGTTGCATAACGCTGAATGCTTTTCCCACCTTGGCAACCCTTCTGCTCTTGCTTCCTGCTTATCTGAATTTCTATCTTTGAGGTCCTGCAGTTGTAAAGACAGCCACAGATAGACCCAGAGAGAAGTACTGCTTTTCTCAAAGACCTTTGGTCCTCGAACAGAAATTAGGTGTATGTTTTAAGAGAGGAGAGAATTCAAGACATTTGAATTTTGGGCAGTGCAGTCTTAATACATTACATAATTTTCTAGAGCTTTAACACCAGTTCATTTAGAACATGAGAATCACAGTAAAAATACTAAGTAGGCGAGTGTGCCTTTCTTTTTCATTGTATATATAGAGCTCAAGAAGCTTGATCTCTAGGCTATAGCTCTAATTATGTCCTTTTACATAATTGCAGCAGGAAGGTTCCGCATTGTAGGTCACTGAGAATATACTCGATGCTGGCCCACTAAGCCCTTTATTGAAAATTGCAGAGGTAAGAGTTAACGGGGCTAATCTTTTGTGACTTGGAGAAGGTTGTACCTGTAATTTGAGCAGTAAAAGTGCCACCTCCTGGGGTAGGGGTGGGCAGCCAGGAGTGTAATTGTGTTGTGGCTGAATTTGGAGTCAGATTTATTGACACTGTCAAGTCATTTAAGGGTTTTGTCACAGAGAAAGGCCTAAAATGCTTGACTCTCGCATCATCTGCATCCCAGTCAAAACTCTCCCGAATTAGGGTTAGTCCAGCTGGGCATGTTTCTTACTGAGCTCTTTCGTAGGCTACTTCAGCGCTTTCTGTTAGCTTTTTTTTTAAATTAAAAAAGTGGAGGCCCTGGTCAGGTAACTCAGCTGGAGTATCGTTCTAATACACCAAGGTTGCGGGTTCTGTCTCTGGTCAGGGCACGTACAAGGATCAACCACCAAAGCCATAAATAAGTGGAAACAACAAATCGGTTTCTCTCTCTCTCCAAAATCAGTAAGTTAAAAATGAATAAATAAATAAACAAATAAACAAAAAGTGGGGGGAAACCTGAGGGGGAAAAATGATTACTAATGTAGTCTTCGTTGAGATTCTTTTAGTTGCAAGTAATAGAAATCCAGTTCCATTAGTTTAAGCCAAAAGTGCGATTTATCATAAAGAAAATAGAGTGGCCCAGTACTCAAGAACGGAGTTTCAAGAACAGTGAGAGCCAGGAATTTGAGCATGGTCAGAATGTTACCTTTGCCTTTTACCTCTGTTTCTTCCAGTAGCTTGGCTTCATTACTAACTCACTGCGGAAGGGCTTTCACCATGGATAGGAAAAAAAAACACGCTTCCCAAGTTAGACCACTCATTGCATGAAAGTCTGAGTTCCGGCCTGCTGGTGCCAAGCATAACATTGACGGCAAAGTGTCCTTAGGGTGGAAGGGGACCACCTGAAGCTGCCTTTTGAGGATAATGATTTTAAGCGGTTTATTAAGAGATGAGATTCAGAAAGAACCTTTTCCCCTCCCCCCACTCACCTGCCCAAGAGATTCAGATTAAAAAAAACTGCTTCAGGAAGAAAATTTTAGGATGCTAGTTTTAGCCTAATTTTAATTAAGTATGGTAAATAGGAGGGCTTCGGGCAGGGGCCTGTTAGCTAGACACCCCGTATCCCATTGTTTCTGAGGTGCCTAGCAAGAATTTTCCCGCCTTGTGTATTTCCGTACTTTCATTCTTCTTCAACCACCTGAAAATCACCCATTCCCACTTCTGAAATCTAATGCCCCAACCCTCCCCTTTCTCCTTTATTCTCAACGTTGCCTCACTATTTTTGAATTCTTATTCATATGCATTAAATTCCCCATGTGCATACATTAAAATCTGATTTCCTCCTGTTAATCTGTCTCTGTTAATTTGATTATTAGCCCAGCTAGAAGAATTGAGAAGGTGGGGGACACGTATTCATTTTTTTTTGGACAAATACCTTTCTGGTTTGGATTTCTAATTTAATACTGTGTTTGAGTACAATCCTTTCCAATTCTTGTGACTTGTTTTATGACAGGATATATTCTATCTTGGTAAATATCGCATTTGCACTTGAAAAGAATGTGTATCGAGTAGTGTTAAAAGTGTTCTAAAATTTTTTTAAGAGTGTTCCATAAGTTACTTCAGTATGATGGCGGTGTACAAGTCCTCCATAGCTTACAGATTTTCTGTCTACTTGTTCATCAGTTATTGAAGAAGGAGTTTTGATTTCTCCAACTATAATTTTAGATTTGTTTATTTTCCTTCTTCTATCGGTTTTTTCTTCAATTATTTCAGGGCTTTGTTATTAAGTCCAGGGACATTTAGGAATTTTATGTCTTCTTATAAATTGATCCCTTAATCATTATGAAATATTTCTCCTCATCTGTGCTAATAATCCTCGCTCTGATGTTTACTTTGTCTGACAGTATAGCCACTCCTGCTTTCTGTAATCAGTATTTGCATGGTATATCTTTTTCCATCTTTTTTACTTTTAGTCTATATTTTCATCTCTAAAGTGGGTTTCTTTTAGACACTATATGGTTGGATATTAAAAAAAAATTCTTATATGACAAACCCTGCCTTTTATTACTTACATTTAATGTAAATGATACAAATATACGGTCATCAGCCATGTGGTCCAGGCTCAGGTATGTCAATAGAGACATATTATTTGTCACCTAAAAGCCATTTCAAAATTACAAGTTTTTTATTTCAATTTTTCAGATATTCTACAGGAGATACATAGACTACAGTAATCCTTAAAATTCCCTTTCCTTTTTCCTTGTACTTCCCTCGCACAGTGTGACTCTTAGCACTCGGTTTCAACGGAGCCTCCTGTCCTCCCCCTCCCCATTTCCTCCTGATTCTGCATTACAAGAGCTCGACGGGACATTTCTGATACCTCTCTTCCCCCATCTTGCAGAGCAACGGGTGGGGAAAGAAATTGAATAGGCAAAACTAGAGTCCTTTCTGGTCCATGGAAGAAGAGAAATGTCTGGAAACAATTATACATTAGTATCTTTGTCCTGTCGTGCTCTCCCATATTTTATTTCATGGCTGCAAAGAGATGACCAATACCTAAATATGCCACCATGTCTTCATTCCCTCTCTTCTTCATCCAGTACCCCCCTTGCTTATTTTATAGGCTTCTCCTGTGTGGGAGAGGGTGTAAGTCCTCTCAGCATTTAATCCTCCACTCTCTCCAGACTGTGTCTTTAGGAAGGAAAGGAAAAGAGAGCACAGAGGTGTGAGCATTCACTCATTTATTCAACAAATATTTGTTGGGTACCTATCATGTGTGAGATGCTCTTTGGGGCGCTTAGGGGTGATCAAAGTCAGGTAAGACTCCTACTCTCACAGTGCTCACCTCCTAGTAAAGGAGACACACAATTAGCAAACAAAATGTAAAAAGTTCAGATGGTGCTTATAGGTCACGAAGAAGATAAAGCAGAAAAGGGGGAAAGAGAGCAGTCAGAAGTGGGGTGAGGACATGTAGGACCCGAGTGGCCGTGGTAAGATTCTAGAGCACAGCTGTCCAAAGGAAATACAATGTAAACCATATGTACAACTTAAAACTTTCTTGTCACTGTGATTAAAAAAATACCTAAAAAGAGACAGTACAGTGCTGTATATTGTGTATATATATATATATGTTTGTTTGTTTTTTTCCTGGGATGGCAGTAGTTGGGAAGTCTACAGTAGAGCCTTACTCACTTTGGCATGGGGGTGAGGAAGGACATCTTTTTGCCTGCCAGTTGACATATTCAGCCCCCACGTATAGATATGTAATTAGTATTTTCATTCTGAAGACAGTTTAGTGATAGAAAAATAACTCAAGTAATTCACCTGGTTCCTTATATTCATACTCATAGAAAGACAGCCAAAGGTCATAAGAGAGTTAAGCAAAACCAGCAGGGCCAAAATGAATAAATAGAATTCACCCTAGAAGAAACAGAAATAGTTCAGGAAACAGAAGAGAACTCTTTAAAAAAAGTTCAAACTAATATTCTTGGAAAAATTTGAGGTGACAATGCATCTATAAACTATGAATAGGTGGCTCTATAAAAAACCCCAAATAATCAATGTGCTAGAAATAGAATTCTAAATGAAGACCTCAACAGAAGAGTTGCACAGTTTGTGACATCACCTTCTCTACTGGGTCCAAACACTCACTCTATTTGATGCCGCCATAAATATCTTTTTTATCCTCAACAGATACCTTTGACTTTGACACAATCCAATATGCAGATGATGTACTGTAGAGCTGTATACCTGAAACCTATATAGTTTTATTAACCAATGTCACCCCAATAAATTTTAAAAAAGTTTAAAAAGAAAATCTTGGATAATAAAAAATAACCCAAATACTTGTTCCTGATTTTCAAGGTTGGTGATTAATTTATAGTCAATGTGTGGAGGATTTAATTAACATGAGAAAACAGAGTATAAATGTAATATACTCTGCCAATAAGAATTAATAGCATGTTGAGGGGTATAGGTGGGGAGGAAAGAAAGATAAAGAGAAGAGTAGTGGTCATGAGTGCATCATCTTACCAAGCAAAAAATCAAGAGATGCTCTGTGTGGGATTGGGGGGCTGGACAGTTTGGGACAGGTAGGACGCCTAGCCTAGCGGCTCAGGTTTGAGGGCTATGGGGATGGGATGAGCAGGGAGGTGCGTCAGAGTCGCGAGGGAATGTGGGATCGCGTGTGAATGCTGGGATGAGCAGGGGGCGCCAGCCAGGGGGGCGGGGCATAGCAGGGCGGAAGGGCGGGGCGGAAGGGGCCCCACTGTGGTCCAAGGCGCCTGCGCCAAACCGTCGCCCGTCCAGCTCTCGAGCTCTTTCAGTCGTGTCACCTCACCTGCCTCGCGCATGCGGTCCAGTCGACCTCGCTTAGCTTTGCCTGGCCTCGCCTGACCTGACGCGTCATGCTTCGCCTGCGTGTTCTCTGCCTGCATCGCGGCCGCAGCCTGAGCCCGCCCGGCCGCCTCCAGGTCCACTCGGATCCCGGGCGTCGCCAGCAGCCCGTGTCGGCTGTGGTGAGTCGGAGCCCAGCCCCCTAGGTCAGCGCCGATGGGACGCGGCGGGCGAGAGCGCGTGACCAGGTTGAGGGAGCAAGGACCGGTGGGGAGGACCCGGCCCCGCCTCGCGTGTTGGGCCGCTGTTGAAACGGTTGGAGGCGGCGGGGCGTTGAGGGCAGAGGGCAGGGGGCAGGGTCACAGCGAGCGCGCCGGGGTTGAGCCCGAGGGGCGGGAAGCGAGGACCCTGAGTGCGTGGGCCCCGGAGGAGGGGATCGGGGCCCGGCCTCGTGGGCCCCCCTGGCGGGCGCCAAGATCGCGTCCAGAGCCGTCGTGGCACCGCAGAATACCCACCACCTTGGACGCCCGCTTCGTTGCCGAGGCCTGTCAGTGTCCCTAAGGCGGTGAAAACTGCCGGTCGGCGTCTAGCGTCCGGAGTTCAAAGATGCGAAGAAAAGTGAATATTTTTCAAAATCTTTTACTTAGGTCATTAAGGAACGGCAATCCTGCGTTTGAGTTTTCATCAGGCCCCAGAGTCTAGGACAGCGGCCGGATTCCTCAAAACTCAAGCGGTTTTTGTTAGGCGGTGAGTGATGGGCGAGGAAGCCCTATCCCTTCACAGCGCTCCTCATTCTCTCCTCCAGGCCGTGGCTGTTGGACTCGTGGTCGTTTTTATGACTTTCTTAACCCCGTGTGGGTACGTGCTGGGCAGTCTGAACCAGTTCAGAAGAGAGTAGGTGGAAGACGACGAAGAGCAGCTGTTAACGCCCAACGAGATTTCGGAAGAGCTGCGGCTTCTTTGAATGAGTAGAAGTGTTGGGTCGGGGCGATGCAGCCATTGTGGGTATTGACCATGTGCTTGTGGTCCGTAGTTCGCACTTTTTTAGTACTGTGCCCTTATAATATAAAGTTGAGCTGTATAGTCGTTTAAAAATGTTAAATAAAATTGAAACGCCCATTCGTGCTTGGTGTTATGTGTGATCGCAGTTTCCTAAACGTTGCGAAAGCTGGTGAAAATTTACTGATGAAAAATATAATAACGAGAACTGCTATGAAAGGTCAGACTTATTGAGGATAGTGCCATCGAATACCGTACCTGGGAGTGAATGCATGTGTCCGGTGACAGCAACATTAAAACGATTAGATATATAATAGGAAGGTAATAAAAGTTTAGCTACATGACTCTTCTTACTATTTGTGCATTCCATTGGTACTGCCACTTAGAGTAATGAGATCCAGGCCTCCCCTTGCAGTGTGAGAAATAGAACTTTTAATAAAATTTACCTCTTTAAATTCCTACATTTTAGGATTTAGTAAGTACCTGTATACTTTATTTGTACCGAAGTCATATTTCAGGTTTGAAGAATCATATACATCTTTGTTTGAATTTTAGCTTAACTGTTCCAGTTATGGTGTGAGTGGGCAGCATAGTTTCCCTCTGAGCTTTGGCTTCCTTATCTGTGTAATGGGAGATTAAAATTGTGGCCCTGAAAGGATGTTCTGGGGGAGTAAAACATTGAACAAAGATAAAATACCTTGCAACATAGTGCCTCGAACAGAACAATCAATAAGTAGAAATTATTGTTAAGAGAATACGTGTTTACTACTGTCCATTCATTCAACAAGTATTGCATTCTTGTGATGCGCCAGGTATTGTTCGAGGTCAGTAAACCAAAAATAGATTTCTGCTTCTGTATGGCTTGGAGGTCTTGTATTCTAATTACTTTAATATTATTGTATTTCCATTTCAAAATTTTTATTCGTGTATTAGGGTTCTCCAGAGAAACTGAACCAATGTAACTAGTGTAGTGCACTCACGTGTGTGTGTGTGTTTGTGTATAGAGAGAGGGAGAATGAAATTGATTGACTGATTTTGAAGGCATTGGCTCAAAATCGTGGAGGCTGGCAAGTCCAGAATCTGCAGGGTAGGCCAACAGACTGGAGACTCAGGAAAGAACTGCAGATTGAGACAGAAGTCAGTCTGCTAGCAGAATTTAACTCTCAGGGGAAGCCAGTATTTTTCTTAAGGCCTTCAACTGATTGGATGTGGCACATGCACATTATAGAGAGTAACCCGCATTACTCAGAGCTGATTGATTTAAGTGCTAATCCTATCTAAAAAATAACTTCACAGAATCATCTAAAGTAGAATAGCATTTGGCCAAATATCTGACTACTGTGACCTAGTCGTGTTGACACAAAACTAACTCTCGTAATTGGGTAAAATAATTCAGAAGGAAACAGTGAAAAGGGTTTGTGATACTCCTGAAATTTAAAGATATGAGTGCAATGGCTAATTGAAATCTTACTAGTTTGTTAAGATCCACCTTCTCTGTTTACTGGTGGCAAACCTGCTCTCATGCCCTTTAAAGAACTCTGGCCCATCAAGACACAGACTCATCATCTGATTTCATCAAGACCATGTTCCTGTTGCTGATTTTGAACTTTTTTCTTCTCAGACTTTGATGACTTTTTGCTTAAACTTCTGATGCCTGCCTCTGCATGCTTCAACTAATAACAAAATACTGGTCTACCTTTGTCCTGGTTGGGAAGAGTATTGAATTATGAAGTCTCTTTCATAGAACTTTAGCACTTAATTTTCTGAACCATTTATTTGGCACTCTTATTTATTGAGTATTCTCATGGAAAAATGCTATGTGTCAGGAAGTGGTAGCTTATTTTGTTGAATGAGGTCTGTTGCCCTGTCTTGTTTAATTTTACATGTATAACTGTCGTATTCAAAGTGAAGTTGATTCTTGTTACTTGGGGTAGTTGTGTTCTATAAAGTCACTGTGACCACTGAATTAGCGAATACTGAACCATTGCTCCTAGGGGAAATACATGGTTAGGTTCCTGTGAGCTGTTGGTCAAAACATTTTTGTCAAGTTAGCAATACATAATCTTATTTTATGTGTTTCTGTTTAAAGACACTTTTTTAAATATAGACTATTGAGTCATGATTTGTAAGCATTGTACTCTTGGTCAAGAGCACATAACTTGTACCTGAATGAAGCTTATCTAATATTTGTATTTCCCATATAAGACCAATCATAGTCTTCTTGTGCTCAGGAGCTCTAGATAGCACTTCAGTACTATGCATGATAGTCAAATCCCCAATGAAAAGTACAAAAATGTATGTGATGCTAAATAGACCATGGAAGAGACCATGTATGTAAACACATAGACCATGTGTTTACAGAATGATGGCTGCTAAAGCAGAACATCATCATTTCGACCTCACCATTGGGGCATTCAAATTTTACCCCACTTTATGTGTGTCTTTGAATGATGTGAAAGCGTGAAAGCATTGTGTTGATTTTGGGAATGCGAATCAATTTCAGTGAGTAGGAGAGTTTGCAAAAATGAGATCTGCAAATAATGAGGATCAAGTATTATATTTAGAGGATGTTTGCTTCCATTTATGAAGATTTTTGAAATTCTTAGTGTGAAAATTTAAGAATATGCAGGTTATTCTTTTGGGAATAGCTAAGCGTGGGGAAACCATTATCCCTTGTCGTTAAATTTTTTTGTAGAGTTTTACTTTGGGGCATAAATGAAGTAGTGTACCTCGTGGTTTAAAAATGAGATTGATAGCTCTGGCTGCCATGGCTCAGTTAGTGTTGTCCCATGCAACAAAAGGGTTCAATTCCTCGTCAGGGCTCATATCTAAACTGCGGATTTGGTCCCCAGCTGGCACACCTACAAAAGGCAACCGATTGATGTTTTTCTCACATCAGTGTCTTGTCCGTCTGTCTCCCCCTGCCACCCCCTTTCTCTCTCTCTGAAATCAATAAATATATCCTCTGGTGAGGATTAAAGAGGATAAAAAAAAGAAAGAATGAGATCGATAGGCCTTGACCAGGTAGCTCAGTCAGTTAGAGCATCCTCCCTGTACACCAAGGTTGCAGGTTTGATCCCTGGTCAAGGCACATACAAGGATCAACCAATGAATGGATAAACGAGTGAAACAACAAATTGATCTCCCTCCTTCCCTCCCTTCCTCTCTAAAATCAATAATTAAAAAAATAAAATAGGCCCTGGCTGGCGTGGCTCAGTAGATTGAGTGCTGGCCTGCAACCAAAAGGTTGCTGGGTCAATTCCCAGTCAGGGTGCAGGATTGCAGGCCAAGTCCCCAGTTAGGAGCGTGTGAGAGGCAACCACACATTGATGTTATTCTCCCTCTCTTTCTCCCTCCCTTCTCCTCACTCTAAAAATAATACAATTAAAAAATAAAATTAAAAAATGAGATTGATGAGGCCCTGGCTGGGTAACTTGGTTAGAGTGTCATTGTGATACACAAAGGTTGTGGGCTTGGTCCCAGTCAGGGCACATATAAGCAGGAACCAATGAATATATAAATATGTAGAATAACATCAGTGTTTTTATCGCTCCCTAAAATCAAGAAACAAAATTAAAAATGACATTGATGATAAACTAATGATTTTCTTGGTAAAACTGACGACTGAAAGAGGAGATGATAGAATATTTTAATAGTGGTATCATTGGTAGATTAGAGTTTTCACTATCCATTTCCCAGATAAGTATTGGCCAGCTTCCAGTTGGATATAAAATTCTGGTACCTGATAAACAACTCATTAGCATATAGATATACTGTCTGTCTTATCCACAGAGCCAAACTTAAAATTCCTTGAGGAAAGGTGAGATACAATAATTTTTTTAATCCTTATGTGTAGCATATTGGGTAAATCAAAATATTTACTTTTTGCCCTGACCGGGTATGTCAGCTGGTTTGAGCAGCATTCTAATAGGCCAAGGTTGTAGGTTTGATCTCGGGTCAGCACACACAAGAATCAACCAATGAATGCACGAGTAAGTGGAAAAACAAATCAGTTTCTTTATCTCTCTCAAAAATCAATAAAATTGCCCTGACTGGTATGGCTCAGTTGGTTGGGTGTTGTCCTGCAAAACGAAGGGTCACCAGTTTTCTTTCCAGTCAGGGCACATGGCTAGGTTGCTGATTCAGTCCCAGTTGAAGCACCTACAGGAGGAAATCAATCGATGTTTCTCTCAAATTGATGTTTCTCTCCCTCTCTCCCTTCACCTCTCTCTAAAAATAAATAATGTTTTAGAAAAAAATCAATAAAATTGAAAAAGATTAAAAAATACTGAGCAGAAGACTGAAATTGCTTCTTCATATAAATAAGTATTTAATGATCATCTATTGTATATTCTGTAGATGGGGATCCTGGTAGTTCCTTTCTTATTTTTTCCTCACCTACAGGGGTCGGCGAAAGTAGGCTTACAGTTGTGATTATAGGAAACAGTTTATTCCTGTATCATTATTACTTATTATATTATTTTCCATATGAACAACTGTAAATCTGTTTCCCACCACTGTACGGTCATTCCTTTCTCAATGCACATATTCTGAGCTCTCTCTTTTTAAAAAATATATTAATTGAGTGGGTAAACTGATGTTAAGACAAAGAGGGGGTTCATCTCACTTGCCAATTTTCATCTTTTCTAGAAGTGGATTAAGTGCTCTGTTGAGGAAGATTGTAGAAGAAATGGAATAATTTTAATCAGCAGTGTAAATGTAGCATTTATATTGACTCAGCATGTCAATTTTTCCTTCATAACTTTGGCAAAGGAATTTATAGAAATTATAAATTCAAGTCTTTAGTCAAGGAATTATAAATCATATGTAATATATTTACAAGCATGACAAATGCAATATTTAATTTGTATGCATGATAAATGCAGTATTTGTGGCAAATATTCTTAAATTTTTGTAAGAAATGTTCATAATTATGAAGTATTTCTCTTCAGAAGGATAAGGAGTGAATTATTTTTTCAAGACAGGAGAAACATTTTTATGTAAAGTTCCATTTATTTTTAAAGTTCTGGTGCTACAGCAAGTTGCTGAATTTGGATAAATCACAGTTTTTTGGAAGTCTGTTTCCTTTTCTGTAAAATGAATGGGGTGACCTAGACCAGTGATTTTTAATTTTTTGTTTTATTCAAGTCAATATTTCGCCTTTAAAAGATGTTGTGGCTTATCACGCAAGTAGGACATTTTGAATTTTTAATAGTAACATGAGGTTAGAAAGAATTAAATTATAAATCAAGTACTATTTAAAATTGATGCTGTTTATAATTTATGCACATATGCATAAACAAATGCACACAATATGATATTAGGGTAGGCCTGTCAATGAGGAAAATCACTTCTCAAATGATCACTTCTCTTATGAGGTCTGTCCAGAAAAAATCCAGCCATTGTTAGTATAACAAGAATGGTTTGTGTGACATCGATGTAACCTGGCTGTGAAGGAGTGTGGGCTGGAATGCGCATGCATGAACAATGACGACTTCACTGTACTCGTCAGTGAGGGCGGTAGCTGCCACTGAGTGAATGTGTACTGTGTGGCTGCTGCATTCAAATGACTGAGCAAGTAGAGCAAAGAATCTGCATCCAGTTTTGCATTAAGCTTGAACATTCCTCTGTGGAAAGTATTCGGATGACTCAGAAGGCTTTTGAGGATGATGGAGTGAGTGCAGCACAAATAAAAAATGTGGTACAAATGCTTCAAAGATGGTCAAGAATCTCTTGAAAGTTATCCATGTTCTGGAAGGCCTGCAATGAGCAGAACACCTGAGAATGTTGAACGTGTACAGGCTGCAATCAACAAAGATCAGTGACTGCCAATGTGAGAGCTAGAGGCTGATCTGGGGATTCCAAAGACTATTGTGTCTGAGATTTTGACAGGATTTTGTCATGAAACATGTGACAAAATTTGTTCTGCAGCTTTTGCTACCAGTGCAGAAGGAACATTGAGCTGCAGTTGCTAATGACTTGATTCAAACTGCTACCAGTGAACCAGATTTCCTCAAGAAGGTCATAGCCAGAGACGAATCATGGGTCTATGGCTATGATCTGGAAACAAAGGCCCAGTCGTCCCAATGGAAGTTGCCTGATTCTCCATGACCGAAGAAGGTATGGCAAAGTCACAGCAAGATCAAAACCATGTTAACTGTGTTTTTTGATTGGGAAGGTGCTGTCTACCACAAGCATGCCACTCTGGGCCGAACAATAAGGAGTAGTACCATAATACTCTTCATCAGTTGAGAGATGCAATATGATGAAAATGGACACAGCTACAGGCAACTGGTGATTGGCAGCTTCACAAAAACGCAACTGCTCATGCGTCACATCTTGTGCAGAGTTTTTGGTGAAACATCAAATCACCCAAGTGACTCATAGCCCCTACAGCACAGATTTGGCATCTTGCGACTTCTGGCTTTTGCCAAAACTAAAATCACCTTTGAAAGGGAAGAGATTTCAGACCGTTGAAGAGATTCAGGAAAATATGCAGGGCAGCTGATGGTAATTCCAACAAAGGATTTTGCAGAGTATTTTGAACAATGGAAGAGATGCTGGGAGAACTGTGTGAGGTCCCAAGGTACTGACTTTGACAGGGATTGAGGTGTCATTGCCCTATGCACAACGTATCTTATATCTTGTATCTTCTTCAAGAAATGTCTATTTTTCGTATTACATGGCTTGATACTTTCTGGACAGACCTGGTCATATACATGATGTCAGTCTTCACTGCTCTTAGCTTTATTACTCCATTGCTCTCACTACAGCTTTACTTGGGATCACTTAGACATCCACTCCATTCTCCTCCATTGGAACCCTTCCTTTATGTTCCATTTTTATTTATCTAGTCTTTTCACCTTACTCACTTTCATTTAAGTGTTCTATTGCCAATACCTTTAAATTTTTGCCCTTTTATCTTTTTATTTATGTGCCCTACAAGATAAAAGCCCTAGAGCAGCCTTAGTCTCTTGATCAGGCAAGTGTTGCAGAGGGCGTCACAGAATCACACCGTTAGTACTATTGGAAATTCATCTCCCAACTCTTAAGCCTGCTATGCTTCTGGAAAATCCTTTTTCTTTTCCTTTGCTTTTCATGGTAGTGGCTATTTTAAATCTCATCTTGACTTTTCTATTAGCCCTCTACTCAGTCTTAGCAGACTACCTCACCTCCTACTTCACAGAGAGAGTTAAAACTACAGCTTATTTCTCCAAATGTAACTGAATCCTACACATCTTTCTTCCAATAGCAGTGGAAAGAGAATTACCATTCTAAGGCTAATACCTTTGCCTGTGCTCTGGGCCCTACATTCTTCCGTTGTAGGGATACAAAGCTCTAGCAACTGTCTCACTTTGATTTTTCTTTATTGATTCTATCGCATAATTAAAATATGCTGAACCTGCATTCTTTAAAACTGAAAAAAAAAGAAGCCGTTTCATCCTTCTGTAACATAAGCATCCATGTTTTCAGTAGCCTTCTCAACATTCTCTCCCATTTTGTTTTCAACTAACTGAAAATTTATTTCTGCTTTTATCATTCTATTGATACTGCTATCCAAGGTTATCAGTGACTTCGTTACTAGGTCTGGTATTTTTTAGTTGTTACCTTTTTGCAGTATTTGGCTGTATTTACAGTAGTTGCCCATATCCATGGTTTTGCTTTCTGTGGTTTCAGTTATCACGGTCAACTACTGTCTGAAAATATTAAGTGGATAATCCCGGAAATAAACAATTCATAAATTTTAAATTACACCCTGGTCTGAGTAGAGCGATGAAATCTCATGCCCTCCCACTCTGTCCCTCCTGGGATGTGAATCCCTTTGTACAGTATATCCACTCTGTATATGCTACCTGCTGTTAGTCGTTAGTAGCCACCTGTGTTACGAGATCAACTGTTGCTGTATCACAGTGCTTGTGTTCAAGTAACCCTTACTCACATAGGCATTTTTATCATCTTACATCATCACAAGAAGAAGGATGAGCACAGTGCAGTAAGATATTCTGAGAGACCACATTCTCATAACTTTTATTACAGTATATTGTTATAATGGTTCTATTTTATTGGTTATTGTTAATCTCTTGCTTTGCCTAATTTATAAGTGAAACTTTATCATAGGTATATATGTATATGAAAAAACAGTATATGTAGGGATTGGTACTATTGATGGTTTCAAGCATCTGCTGGGAGTCTGAGCATTTTCCCTGTAGAGAAGTGGGTGGGGGCTGCTATACTATTTTTTCAAAATAATCTATTCAGCTCTGGCTGAGTAACTCAGTTGGTTAGAAAACATTGTCCCGATATGCCAAGGTGGTGGGTTTGATCCCCAGTCAGAGCACATACAAGGATCAACCAATTTGTGTATAAATAAGTGGAATAATCAGTGAGTGCATAAATCTGTTTCTCTCTCTTGTTCTCTCTCCCTCCCGTCCTCTCTCTCTCATAAATAAATAAATAATCTATTCAGGGATATCACATACTTCTTGTTTACCTCCTGTCAGTTCGATTATTTTTTCTTAGTCTTATTCCTACCCGTTTTGTTTAAAATTCTCTCTCTGTATACTCATTACCATCTACTAGATTGCTACCAAATCAGCCTTTGTGGCCTAGATCTTTCTCCTGAAATCCAGATGTTATGTATGTTTGAATTCACTATTTGCCTAATAGGAACCCCAGACAGGATAGAGAAAACGGAAGGGAGGAAATAAAGAAATCAAGAAAAGTTTCCCAGAGCTTAAAAAAGACAAAAGTCTTCACATTGGAACAATCCAGTAAGTGCAAGAGAATAAATTATAAAAGCCTGCACCTGAATACATTATGGTGAAATCTGAAAAGACAAACGATAAAGAGAAATTTCTAAAAAGCTTTCAGATAGGCAAAAAAGGCTATTAGAAATAATCAGATTTCTTAATGTAACCCAATCTTTGAAAGTGAGCAACGCATTCAAAGATAGGAGGGGAAATGATTTTTTTAAAAAAACAGACTAGAATATATACCTAGCTAAAAAAGCATTTAAGTGGGAGGAAAAAAATAAAGATTTTTATATGTGCAAGGCCTCAACCAGTTTTTCCTAATGTTAGCATCCTATGTAACCATGGGACACTTGTGAAAGCTAACAAATGAAAATTGGTACATTATTATTAACTGAACCCCAGACTTATTTGAATTTCATCAGTATTTTTTACTAGATTATTTTCTGGCCTAGGATCCAGTCCAGGATACCACATTGCATTTAGTTATATTCATGTTTGATTCTTTAGGATAAACCCAAGATGCAGCAGCCCCAATAGTGGAGACGATTTGAATTCAACGTTCCTCTCTCTCTCTCTCTCTCCCCCACCCCACACTGTTACTTTGTTCTCTCTCATTTTCTCTAGCTTTTTTCATACACTCCCACACATACACGCATGAGCACACAAATGATGACGAGAGTTTTCCCTTCCCATTGGTGGGATCCCCATGGACATTCAGCTGCTGCTGAGGCAGTGGAGTTTGCAAGATTCAAGAAAGGAGTGGGGTAAGCATAGTCGTTTGCCGAGGACATAGTAGGTAGTATACTGAGAGGGGAGGTCTGAAAAAGAACAACTGCAAGGGGAAGAGAGAAAGTATTGCAGAGAAGACAAGAGTTGAGAATAAGAGCGATTACATAGGACACGTTTTGAAGGTTCAACCAGTCAGGTGTTGCTTTATATTGTGTGATATAAAGGGGAGAATTAACTCCAATGGAACATAATTTTCTATGCTTTGCATTCACAGTTTCCTGCTTTGCATCTGAAATGTAGTTTCTGTTTCCTTATGTGAGAGGAGGGGGAGAGGTGGGAGCCGGGGTTGTGAGTGAGTAGGCAAGCAGGGTAGAAATAATGTCTAATATAATTGATTTTTAATTCAATATAGAAGGAGCAGATCTTCAGGGTTCTTGTCTCCCAGCTCCAAATCGCCTCTTCCTCCTTTAAGTAATACTGACCAATTTTGCGCATTTGCTTCCTTACAGACTCCCCTTCTGCCTTTCCCAACTCTGCCTTCTTTTGCCACCTGTGAGAAGAGTCTGAATTTTAGAAAGTTTGTGAGGAATTTTAGGAAGTCAAAGAGGAGAAAGCAGGAAGATCTTTGGGGGTATCCGTGTAATGATTGGGGATGATTGGTGGGGAGAAAGCTCTGCCTTGAGATGGAGTTCACTTTTTTGTGTTTATTTTAAAACCAAAAGGCTAATCAGTTAATTTACAATGATAAATATAGCTGTCAAAGTGACTGAGTATCCCCATCCTTTGGCTATAACACTCTCTATAGGCAGGTTATAAAAAGATAGCCATGAAAATAAAAACAAGGGACATAATTATATGATTAGAAAGCTTGCTGCCACCAAGCTAAGACAATCTATGTACTATATACTTGTTCTATATACATAAAAGGATTCACTAGGACCACTTTAGGGTGATTTATCTGGGAGCAACGTGAAGAATAGGTCAGAAAGGAATGAGATTAACGTTGGGGAAACTAATAAGGAAAGAATTTGAATGATTCAGATGTCAGATCAAGGAGAAATGAATTAGTGTTAATGGTAAAAAACATGGAAAGAAAGAATTGAACTCAAGGACAATGCCGAAAGAGAAATGACAAGACTTTAAGCCTGCGTTAATCTGCTAATACTATAGAATACCAGAGAGTGGGTGGCTTAAACCACAGAAATTTATTTGTTACAGTTCTGGAGGATGGGAAATCCAAAATCAAGGTATGGATCAATTCAGTTCTTTAGTGATGGCTCTCTGTGGGGTGAAAATGACCACGTTCTCACTGTGTTTTCACATGGGAGAGGGGCAGGAGGACTCAAAAGAAAGAGAGTTCTGGTCTCTCCTCCTGTTCTTTTAAGGACACTAATCTCATGAGATCCCTACCCTCATCGCCTCATTTAAAATTAGTTACCTCTTAAAGGCCCACCTGCCAATACCAGGGGTGAGGGCTTCAATATAGGACTTTTGGGGGGACACAATTCAGCCCATAGCAAAGCCTGATTAGATTATATGGAGGAGGCATAATGGAGAAAGAGACAACATTGAGATTTCCAGGCAACAGTGAAAATAATGGCCTCATCATGAGAAAAATAATTAGGAAGAAGTGTTCGTAAGGGTAGGAAAATAAAGCATGGTTTCTGAATATCGAATTTAAGATAGTAATGGGATATCCAGATGTGAACATTTACCAAACAGTTAAAAATATGAGCTTGAATCTTGGCAGAGTGGCTGGGAGAAAAAAACAAAAGAGTTGAGAATCTTCATGTAAGTTGTAGTTGAAGCACAGAAATAAATAATATATCTGAAAGAGAGAGATTTAGAAAAAAGAGAAGATTCCCAAGGCTGAATCTTTGAGAAACAGCACACATTTTGGGGAATAGGATGCAGAAGATGAAGGATGGGTCAACGGAGGACTTGTCAGATACCACCTGCCCAAGATGGCACATGTTCATGCATTGGGACTAAGCTCATAGTAATGATATGGCTGAGTTCAAAACAAGATAAATATTAATTTGCACCAGCAACTAAACAGAAATACAAATTGATGAGTAGGGTTGATGTCAGCCTGCTAGGTTCCAGGCTGAAAGCAGGCAATAGTATTTTGGATTTATAGCTCCTGCAGGATAATAGTGGTTAAAGTGTTTCATGTAAGACAGGAACTAGAATCACACTTACTGTTAGAAGTCTCCTGCTTTCCTCGGCCTCACATCACCTCAGGAAAAAGAGTCTGAAGAAAATTGTTGGCTCCTGCTTGGGATACATATAGCTTAGAGCAAACGAAGCCTAGAGATTAAGGAAGATAGCAATATGCTCTTGAGACTTGGAGTGAATCAAATTGTCCAGTGACTTGTGGCTGGATTTGTGATACCTCTATTTAATAATCTTGTCCTGGCCAGGTAGCTCACTTGATTAGAGCATTGTCCCGTATACCAAAGAGTTGCAGGTTCAATCCCCGGTCAGGTACATACAGGAGGCAACCCATCGATGTTTCTCACATTGATGTTTTTCTCTCCTCTCCCTACCTTCCTCTCTATCTAAAATCAATAAACATATTCTCAGGTGGGGATTTTTTAAAAAAAGTTACATTAAATAAAAAACCCCAATAAACATACCTGCTAATATGAGAACTACTTCAGGATTGGCTGTCGAAGGAATTAGGTAGAAACAAACAAACCAAGAAACCACAAATTGTTAGATAGGGAGGGTTGAACACAAATGAAAAGAAGAGGGAAAAGAACAAAAGTCTTGTATACAAGATACATCCAAACAGAGATTACACAAACAAATCTAATGGCAAGAAACATGACCAAGAAAAAAGTTATGATTATGTGAATTTGATATAAATAAAATTATGTTTCATGGAACAAGATGTCAAGACCTTAAAACAAGTACGTTTAGGATTGAATGGAGGAATAAAGTTCATAATGAAAAAATTATCAACTAAAATAAGCATGTATGAAATGAGAACAGGTGGGTATGAATAATGTAATTAAGCTATATGAAAATGAAATATTTGCATCATTGAAATAAAAAAATTTAATAGTTGGGACACACACCTTGTTGGATACAAAGAGAATTAGTGAATTAAAAGATAATTCTGAGGAATTCACTCAGAATACACCACGAGAGGACTATGAATAGGTAGATAAGAGAGATTGGTAGAATGAGAGATTATGAAATATCAAATAGAAGTTCCAGGATAAGAAAAGGGAAGAGTTGGTAGCAAAGAAATCTTTAAGAGAAAATGGAACACAGTTTTACAGAATTAAAGTATCATAACTTCTCAGCACCAAACAGGATAAAATAAATCTACAGGTAGACACATCATAGCGATCTGCAGAACATTGATGATCAAAATAATGTCTTCAGTGCTACCAGACTGGGAAAAATAGGTTATTTAATGAGGCAATTAGAGTGACAGCAAACTTCTCTTCATCAATATAAGATACCAGGAAACAATGAAATAATATATTTAAATATTGAGGGGAAAATGATTTTGAACTAGAATCATCTACCCAAGTAAACATTACATGAGAGTGTGGGGCAAAGAAACATAGCTTATGAAAGTAAAAGAAATAATAAATGATGTACTTCAGTAAGAAAGAAAAGTGAAACTAGATGAAAGATGGTATACAAGAAATAATTGTGAACACAGAAACTGACAAAATATGCTGGTAAATTTACTTACCTATTGATCACATGACTTGTTTTATTTTTAAAGGCAAACAATAACAAAACGGAGAACCCTGTTGAATTGCAAGGAGGATAGAAATACTGAATAGTTGGAGATTGTTAGAAAAATTTATAGGTAAGCAATTTATTTTAAAATCTGTAAAAGTAATCAGCAAAAGACTAGAAACACAATCTATAGCTTTCAAATGAGCAGAGGGAAAAAGAATTACAGACTTTTTTTTATTAAAGTAAGACGGGAGAAAAGGAGAAAAGTGTTGGCAAATGGCCTCATGTATCTATAAAAAGTTGATTTATGGCAAAGTTGGCATGGGACTAGAAATTGCTGGGGAAGAATTTAATAAATGGCTTAGTATGATATGTCTCCGTATAGGAAAAAGTAGACCCTAACTCATGCTATATACAAAAATTAATTTGTAGTAAACACTTAAATGTGAGATGTAAAACTTTAAAACTTTTAGAATGAAATAGAAGATAATCTTTATAAGCTTGGGGATAAGAAAGAATTTCTTGAACTATAAAAAGCATAAATTATAAAGGAAAACTTTGAAAAATTTAGCTACATTTACATTGTAAAACTTCTGTTTAATAAAGACTATAAATGAAGAGAGAAAAAACAAGACAGCCTGGGATCAGATACCAGTTTTCATCTGGCATAGTTTTCCATAGCCTGAAGGATTTCATTTAGCATTTCTTATAGTGCAAATCTGCAAGTGACAAATTCTCTTAGTTTTCTTTTATCTGAAATGTTTTTATTTTGTCTTCATTCTGAAGCTCATTTTTTGCTGGATGTAGATACTGCGCTGACAGCTTTTTCATTTCAGCACTTTAAAGATGTTGATTCATTATCTTCTTCTCTCCGTTATTTCTGATTAGAAGTCAGTGGAAAGTAGAACTACTATTTCTTTGTATGTAATGTGTCATTTTTCTCTGGTTGCTTCCAAGATTTCTTTTTTGTCTTTGGTTTTTGGCAGTTGGAATCTTATGTGCCCGGACATGATTTTCATTTTATTTCTCTTGCTGAGAAAATTTTAGGGCTTCTTGAATCTGTAAATTTTATTTCAACAAATTTGGAATTTTTCAGCAATTATTTCTTTTTTTTGAGTAATTTTTTATTTTTCAATGACAGTTGACGTAGAATATTATATTAGCCTCTGGTGTACAACAATGATTAGGCATTTAGCAGCTATTATTTCTTTAGATGTTTTTCTTACCTGTTCTATCTTTTTCTTCTGTGACTAATATCAAACATATGTTAGACCTTTTGTTATTGACCCACATTTATCAAGGCTCTTTTCATTTTGTTCCAGTTTTCCCTTTCTGTTTTTCAGATTGGATAATTTCCATGGATTTATAATTAAGTTGACCGTGTCACCTATTTCCTGCCATGAAGCCCATCCAATGAATTTTTATTTTAAAATACTGTATTTTCATGTTCTAAAACTTCCACTTGGCTTCTTTAAAAAATGCTTTCTATTTTTTCTGCTGGCATTCCTATCTTTTCACTCATTATGAGCATATTTTATTTTACCTCACAGAGCCAAATTCGGCTTAAATCCTTGTTTGCTAATTTCAACTTCTGGATCATCTCAAGGTTTTGTTTTGTTTTATTTTTCTGTTGATTGTCTTTTTTCTTGAGAATAGATGACTTTTTTTTTTTTAATGTGTCAAGTAAGTTTGAATTGCATTCTGGACGTTGTGAATGTACTGCTGTAAAGATTGAAAATTTTATTTTCCTCTGAAAGCTGTAGATATTTTTGTTTCAGCAGATAGCTATTTAATTCACTTTAAACTATAAGCTAGCTATTGGGTAGCGGCTGAAATCTGAGTTTAGTTCTTTTATCCCTATCTGGACTATTTGCACACAGCTCTGCACATATATGTTCAGTGATCAGCTACAGATTTGGACAGAGACACATAATTTACAATTCCTTCTCTCTGGCTCTATCTAGTGATTTTCTTTCCCTTTCCAGTAGCACGGTCATTCTCAACGATATGCTTTGGTAATTCAGACCACAAAGGCTGCTAGTATGTTACTAGAGTTTTTGCCACCCTGTGTGGCACTGACTAAAGTCATCCCTCAGGCTGAAAGCCACAAAGAATGGAAAGTCATTTTCTTGTGACATTAACTTTTTCCAAGTGTTTCCAGAATCTACCTACTTTTGGTTAGTCTCCAGTTCCTTCAGGGGTTTATTTTTTGGTACTTTATCCAGTGTTAGTAGTTTTTATCTTTGGGAGGGGTCTCTCCAGCTGTCATTTATTTGGCCATACTGGAAGTGGAACCTGGAGGGAGGGTAAGTTTGGAGAAGGTTTTTCAGAACATTATAGCACAGAACTTAAGAGAAGAGGGAGTTTCAAAAATGAATAGGGAGGTATTTGAAATGCTGGAATTAGTCACCAAGAGATAAGATAATTATAGTGGACTATTAGGGAATTGTTAGTGACCATTGGAAGAAACTGCTTCAGCAAGGAGTTGATAATAGTGGCACACTGAGGAAATGGAGGCAGTAGGTGGAGTGAGGAGATCACTTATTCAGTATGAAGACAGGTACAGCTTTTCCAGGCTGGAAAATTTATTCATGTGTGTGAGCAGAATGGAACAATGCCTTGAAAAGATGGATACTTAAAATGCTGGAAAGGGAGAAGACGGTTAGCGGGAGCATCTGTAATTAGAGACATATTAAGAAGAAAAGGGCATTTCACCTGACAGTGAGGATGGGCACTACTTCTGCAACAGAAAAAGAGAAAGGAAGGTTCACACAGATAGGTGGAGACAAAGAAAAGAAAGGTGTGGGAGTTCACATTTGTTTCTTTGAAGTAGTGAGGTCTTATGTTGGAATGGAGAAAACAGTCCAGGTTAGTGAATTAGCTCAATGGACATGTTAGAAGATTGCCATTGTAAGAGCCTAAATTGATAATTAGGTTATCAATTGTATGGATGATTTCAGGCTTTGAAACAGTCCGAACGAACCACAATGGAATGGGTGCATTCGAGTTGCTAAACAATAATACTAATAGCAGCAAACACCCGTATGTGCCAGAGATTATTCCAGATGCTCTTTTGTCATTTGAAGTGTGCCAGGGGTTGTTCTAGATTATTTATGTATACTCGTTTAATCCTGCTGCAACTTTGAGGTAACCATGCTATTAGGAGCATTTTGCAGGTGAGGAAACTGAGACATAGAGATTAACTTGCTAAAGGTCACACGGAGGCCATCAAACCTAGGCCATCTAACTCCTGAGTCTAGCCCTTGACAACATTATACTCTATCAGTGGAGTTTTAGGAGGTTTGATTGATGACAAATAGCAGGATTAGTAAGCAGGCCAAGGGAGAGTGGTTTTCCAACACATACTTCATAACTTTGTTACTTTGTTCTGGGGTTATCTAAGACACCACTTTTGAAAAAAGAAGTTTAATTATTGTTTTATCAAAGCCTCAATCCACCCAGAAATTTCCGCGTTAATCATTGAGTTTTCTTTTTTTCTTTCTTTCTTTTTTAAAAATCCTCACCCGAGGATATGTTTATTTTACAGAAAGAGGAAGGGAGAGAGAGAGAAACACCAATCAGTTGCCTCCTGTACATGCCCTGGGGATTGAACCCGCAACCTAGGTATGTGCCCTGACCAGGAATCAAACTCACAACCTTTTGGCGTATGGGACGACACTCCAACCAACTGAGCCACCTGGCCAGGGCGAGTTTTCTTTTAATCATACAAAATATTTGTCATCTCAGAAATTTATATTATATTCATATTTTCTTTCATAATGATTCTAACTTACTTTACCCAAAATTAACTCTCACCATTTTTTTTTTTTTTACAACACTATTTATCTTTAAAGAGTGGAACTCCTTTGTGGTCATGAACAGTGGTATAGAATGATCAGTGATTAGCCAGGCCAATCTGTCAAGAAGTGAGGTGACATTGTCCAGTCAAATTACTAATATTTTATGAACATTTCACCAATACTGTGAAGCTTAGCAACTGTGTATACTGTAATGCGCAAAGCTGCCCATATACTTTTTGAGCTGCACAGAAACATTCCTTGATATTTGTTCACATATTTTTTCTTAATTGGCAAAGATTTATTTTGAATATTTTATATGTATCATATACAATTTAACATTCCCCTAAAATAAGGGTTATTCTTTTAATTGAGATGAAAAAACATTGATCTAGTCACCAGTTGTCAGCATTAAAAATAATTCTTACAATTTCTATGGCTTTTGCTAAATCAACTTGCTTTGACCATTGTTCCTTAGCTTTCACAATTTAAATTATTTGAATGAGAATGGTCATAATGATTGGCAATTGTACAGTATTTCCATTTTAAAAGGACTTTGACATCCATCATACCATTTGATCTGCCCACCAACTCTTTAGGTGACTGGGCAAGTTTTATTGTTCCCATTTGACAGATTAAGAACCTGAGGCTAAGGGAGATTGAAAGATTGATCCTAGAATGAGTCTTTATTCATGTGGTTGAACTGAGTCTTGAATCTAGTTCTGACTCCAAGTCCAGGCTCAGACTGTCGGCCCACTCTAGATGATTCTTTAAGTATCTTCCTATTAACATGCAAGGTGCCCTTTTCCAACGCCTTCTTTCTATCGGCTTTCTTTGGTTTCCCAACAGAGGGTCTTCATTCTGGGTGGTTGCAAGGGAGCATATCTGGGTCGCTCCAGGCTCCAGTCTTGTATTTTCCTTCCCTGTGGCCCTTCCAGTTTCGCCATCGTTGGAAATCTCCCTTCTTAGCCCCAACTTCTGAAGTCTTCCCACAGCCCCGCCCCGCCCCCCTCCCGCGGCAGCGGGACCTCCCATCCATTCCCCAGCAGGAGAGCCCACCAGCGAGAGGAGGCTGAAGACAGGGAGCGCGGCGCGCCGGGACGCCGAGCTGAGGGTCACTTCTGCATTTCCTTCCTCGCGGTCTTCAGGAGCGTCCTCGCCACCCTCCGGCCCCGGTTCCCTCCAGCCCGCCCCGGATCCGCCTCCCCCTCCTTCCTCGCGGAGGTTGAGACGAAGCGTGGGACGCACCTGTGTCCCTCTCCGGTCACGCCGCTGAGGCACCAGGGGCTGCTCGCGGAGCAGGATTTACAGGCCCGGAGAACGCCAATGGGAGATCCAAATGGTCGGGGACTCCGGCACTTTAAGAGGCTTTTCTCTGGGAAACACCCGTCCCCTCCGTGCGCCTTATGAATGGAAATACTCCTCCCCCGGTCGAGCCCATTTTCCCATTTCACCAGGAGCCGCAGCTTGCGCTCTCCTTTCGGTCTCCCCGCCCACAGCAACGCGGGCAGCTCCAGGAGGGGACGGACAGGAAGCCTTTGGCCGCCTATTAAATCCCACCCATTTCTCCGGGGGCGATTTCCTAACCTTCCGGGACCGAATTCTGCAATTTGATGTGCGTTTTGTCCGAATGGTAGCGACACGGGCCTAAGGGAGGGGGAAAGCGAGGGGGTGGGGGGTGGGGGGTATGCGCTCTTTTCCTCGCAACATCGCTGGCGGAGCGAGGGAGCTCACACGACACAGATTTTGGGGCAAAGCCTTTCCATCTGGACAGCACCATGTCCACCAAAGCGGAGCAGTGTAAGTAGCAGCCGGCCCGGCGTTCCGGCCCGGCCTCCGGCTGGGAGCTATTGCAGTTGCGGCGTTTGCGGCTGCCGGGAGACCTTGGCATCGTGCTGGTGCGGGGGTGGGGGCTGAGGCTGGGGTGGGTGGGGGGTGAGGGGTGGCGGAGACGGTGGGGGAGGGTGGACGGTAATGGCAACGCGGCGCTGTCCCGGGTGCTGAAAAATAATGCAGTCTTACTCGGGCTTGTGGTGGGGTTTCGCAAGACTTAAAGACCCTGCGAAATGAAATTAAAATGGGGTCATTCTAGGGGGGAAAAAAAAAGAGGCCTCGTATCTTTCAGATAAACATTTCAGTGTCTCTTGTTGGAGTGGGGGAAGGGGGACAGCGGCAAATCAGGGGCGGGGAACTGTCAGTGCAACCAAAGCCGGCCTGGCCTTCTGAGCATGCCCAGTTCTCGGTGCTGGAGCCATAGGGGAGTTTTGTCTGCAGTTTCCACTTCGGGTTGGAGAAGCAGGAAGGGAGAAAGGGGGGCGAGGGGATCCGGGAGCCAGGCAGAATTCAGGGTCCAGTGTGAGGATAATCAGCTGAGGATAATCATCAACACTAATGCTAAAACTAAGCACAACCATAGGTTAAAGCAGGAGTCAGTGCTTGCAAGAAAGTGAAAGGGACTCTGGGAAAATGATCTAACCCTTTGTAGGGCAGCTCACACAAACTATAGCAAATGGCAGGAGGATTTTAGTTGTCCCAGTAATGACTGACCGTGTGTTTGGTTGGGAACAACCTGCTAACTAACTCCTTGTGGACAGAGGGAGTTTCTAATACGCTCCCTGTAGTCTCTTATTGCAGTGCGCATTAGTAGGCCTTGGCTATGCACTTGGTAGGCTGATTAGTGTGAAACCTTTTCCTGAGTGCACTTGAGGGATTCAGGAACTTAAACTTCTGACTGTGAATAAAGGATGTTTTTATTAAGCAATGAGTTTGAATTTTTAACAAATATACCATCTAATTCTTGTTTCTTTCAAGGTAGTACACAGTTATGTTGATAAGAGTTGTCACTACTTAAAAGTCCTTGTAATTCTTCTTTGGAATGGCTGTTCAAGCCGTTCTGTGAGACACCCAAAACAGTAGTTTCATGATTTGGGGACAGCAGAGTGTGTATGATAAAACGTAGTCTCCCGCTTCTTTGCCAGCTAGGTTAAATGAGCTGAAGACTCCTGGAACTCTCAGATCGATGGTCCATCATAGGTCGACTATGCACACCTACAACCCGGTGCTTGTACCTCTTTGCCCTGCTTCATTTCCTAATCTGGAAACTGGGGTAACAGTGCTGATGGGGGTGTTGTAATTATAAATGAGAGAACACGCATGAAAGGTTGAGTAGTGAGCCTATTACATGGAAAGTACTCAGTAAATCATGGTTATGATACTGACAATTATTTCCCACCTAATAGTCCATCTCTTCTAAATAGTTAGGAAGTTCTTTTGTAACTTTTTTTGCCTGTTTCCAAAAGTTAAATCTAAGTCTCAAAGATAAAATGTGCTTCTTCAGAGGCATTTGAAAACAATTGGATGCATTATGTTTTGAGTAATAACAACATACTTGGAATCAGTGTGGATCTTTCCACTTGAGGATATCACATCTTTGAAGGTTTTACTATAGTACAGTTGTTAAAAAAACCACCACCTGTGATTTGATTTTATAGTTACATATTATGTAAGTAATTTCAGGTTAAAGCCAGAGAGTATTACTGTCCTCTTCTTGTGTTTTCTCTTCCTTGTTAAGTTTTGAGATTCACTGGATGCTTTTTCTTTTCTCTTTCCTGGACAGTTAATGCCACAATAAGTAAAATCTACCTGTGGACTTCATTGTGTGGTGCAAACAGTTTTTAGTTAAGTAGCTATTTTAGAATTGTTTGTAAAACAGATTTTTCATCTATGGATGATAGGAAGGATACCATAAGAAGTTAGAACATGTGGATTTCAGTTTTGCATGTCCTTCATTTAACAGTGAGACATTGGGCAATTAATTTAATAGTTTTGTATCTCAGAGTTTTCATCTGTGAAATAAGGACTACAGAAGCAGCTATCTTTGTTTAGTCCGAAGAGCTTGGATGGCAAAGATGGTAAATGGGAGTAGACCATGAAAAGGATAAGGATACTTTGGGTATTTTTAAGGATTAAAAAAAAAAAGACTGTATTTATTTATTTTTAAAGAGAGGAAAAGGGAAGGAGAAAGAGAGGGAGAGAATTACCGATGTGCAAGAGAGACATCGATCGTCTGCCTTTTGCATGCCCCCAAATGGGGCCCTGGCCCTGACTGAGCATCAAACCCGTGACCTTTCGGTTCGCAGGCCGGCACTGAACCCACTGAGCCACACCAGCCAGGGTGGTATCTTTGTTTAGACAGAAGGGAAGTAAAGAATTTCTTTTCTTTTTCTTGTACATGCACAAACATGAATGGGTTGAGACTCTAGGGCACATTATAAACCTGAAAATACAGAAAACACATAAAAGACTGCATAGTTGATATTCATGAAGGGTGAACACTTTTTAATAAAGAAAAGTTGCAGATCTATCTTATTTTAGCCTTGGACTCTCAGTAGGAGTATGGCTAAGGGGGAAGAGAAAGAGAAGGGAAGGCCATGAGATTTTTCTTTTCTACTGGATGTGAAGACCCTCAGGATGGGAGTGAGTGAGATAGTTCATTTCTCCTCTGCATTCAGGGGTATGCATAGTACCACTTGTCTAAGGATTAAAAGGGAAGAATTAGATTTAGTATAATGTCAAATATAATTTCTATTACTTTTCTTCCTGAGGCTTCTTGAGGTAGGTTTCACTGGTACAGGAAGTGGACATAGGTTGGTTGAACCAGCAAGAGGAAGTACTTGCCTTTCAACCCTAGCAGATTATATGACTTACCTTTGAAATGTAATGTATCACAGATATGTGAAAAATGATTTTATTTTTATGTGGTGGTATTTTCTTTTATGAAATATAATAATAACGAAAGGCTAATTTTAGCTAAGGTATAGTTTGGAGACTGTTTTTACACACTTGGTCTGTTTCCTATGTTATGTGCAGAACCATCATAACAGAAGGTGAAAGTCTAGCAATTTCTCAGGTGATTGCACAAGAGTTAAATTTTTTCCCCTCCAAGTGCTTCTTTTTCTTACAAAATTCATTGTAGTGAAAATGTTTGTGTAGCTGATATAGAATGTGGAATGATAAAAATAAGAATTTATGGTTCTTTTATTTGGAATTCTGAAGAGGGGTCCAAGCCTCCTGCACCTCCACCTCCAGCTTTTTCTGTTCTCTAAGAGTTAAAATTGACCAATCTGGAGTACTTTGGGTGTACACTTTCAAAAGAAGCTTGCTTTTGATAACAACAGAAATTAAGAGTTGGGGTTCCAGAACAGACCGGTGCCTGGGCGTGAATCCTGGTTCTGCTTTCTTACAATCTGTGTGACCTTGGATGAGTTTACTCAGCCTCTCTAAACCTCAGTTGCATTAATCTATAAAATGGGGATAATCGTAGTTTTGAGGACTAAATGCGGTGATCTATGAAAAGTGCTTAGCACAGAACCCTTGCACAGAAAGAGGAGTTCATAAATGTTAGCTATGATTATTATCATCATCGCAAATCTCATACTTACTACTATATTATAAATTATTAATTTGGAGCTAACCTCCCCCCCAAAGTATCATTTAAATGGGGCATGGACTGTTGGACTATTTTTTATCTCTCCTCTACAGTGATTAGCCTAACCCATTTTGAGTGGGCGGGAATCTCTACATGGCAAATCCTTGACTTGTTTTATCTAAACAAAACATTTCTAAAGCATGAACTGCCTATCCATCATGTTTTGTATTATGGTGACAGTGCAACAGCTAGTAAACATAAATCAGTTATATAAATATCCATCAAAATGTTTGTCAAACTTGGGTATTAGCCTGCTGATAATTTGGGCATAAGCTCAGAATAGCTAATGATAGAAATGTGAATGTATGCTATTTTTAATGTATTTATCCTACTCAACATCTTTATCTCAGTAACTAAAAATCATTTTGATTGCATCAAAAATGAGCATTTTAAAGAGTACAGCTAATTAGCAATATGATTTGAAGTTGAACTTGCCCTTCTCCTATACATATTTAACGGCCATGGTTGGAGAAACCTATAGAATGCTTACAATTTTAAAAAATGTTCCATACATTATATGGTAATATTACTAAAATAGAAAAGCACTCCTCCTTTGAATAGCAGTGCAACCTGTACTTGTTTAGAAATCTTTGCACAACATTGCTAATTTCATATAGATGAAATTCTAGTTTTATTCATATATGCAAAAATTCAAGTACAGGTTATTAACCATGTTTGTGGTAGCAAAAAGAGCACGTGATCTTTAGTTCCTGTCTTACATGATTTCTCTGCATCATTTGACACGACTTGCTGCATTCCTTATTTAAACTCTCTTTTCGCTGTTTCTACTTAGTTGTTTTTTTTTTAGGGCTACCTTCTTCTTGCCCTTTATAAACATGATTCTGTCATTAGTCCGTTTTTCTCTCTCTCTTTTTAAAATCCCACAGACTTTTGCTCTCATTCACTCTCATATCAGTTATCATCTCTATGTGGATGATATCCAAATACAATTTTCTACTCTAAGCGTGTTCGTTGAACTATAAGCCACTACTTCTATCCAAGCATCCTCTCGGCATCTCAAAACCAAACTCATTGTCTTCTGCCCCAAATTTGTACTTCTTTTTGTATTACTCATTTCAGCAAATGGCACCACCATCTGCCCATTAATCCTACTGAAAAAAACTGGGTATCTTCTTAAACTTCTACTCTCGGTCATTAGTATTCAACAAATCATCAAACCCTTTGATGACTTATCAAACATCAACAGATTCTAGCTGTTCTAACCCTTAAATCTAGTTACATCATTGGACTTTTTTTGTTTTAAGTTCAATGTATTAGTTCTTTTTTTCCCCCTGAAATGCTTTCTTTCCCTCGATAGCCCACTTCTTTGCTTTTTATTGTTCAGTATTTAGTTTGGAAGCTCTTTTTGATTGCCAGTCTTACTCTGTATGCCCCACTCGTGTATTCACACTGTATTGCAATGATTAGTCTTTCTGTTAGGTGCCCACATTTACATTGTGTGTAGACTGTATTATGTTCATCTCTGTGGCTCCAGTGTGCAAACGCAGTTGACCAGTGCACAGTGTTTGCACAAGAACTGTTTTGCAAATAAGTACAAATGATCGTGGGTGACTTAAATGTCTTTTATAAAGAAGGATTGCATAATCAAGTTTTTGATTATCATTAATTTGAAAATTACACATTTTTGTCAATGTGAAATTCTGCATTCTGTACAATGTTTTATCCTTTCTTTTCTAGCTAATTCTTATATCTAATTACTTTCTCTTTTCTAATTGGATTGGCAAATAGCTCCAACACAATGTTAAATATAGCATAGAGAGTGAGTATTCTTGTTTTAATTTTAGTTGGGAAGGTTCTAGTCTTTCACTATTAAGTAAGATATTCTTTTGAGCTTAGGTGCGTACTAAGGAAATAACCATCAATTCCTATTTTATTGACTCAAAAAAAACCCTGAATGATGTTGAACTTTGTCAAGATTAATTTTCTGTATCTATGGAGAACATGTGACTTTTCTTAATTTTATTAGTATGCTGGAGTGATTGAATTTTGTCATATTTTATTTAATAACTTTTGCATTGATATTTATATGTTAGATTTTCTTTTTTCTTTTCTTCAGGGGTGGTGTGGGGGAGTCATTCTAGTCAGGACCTGGGAACAATGCTGTATTTACTATATAAGTTGAGTCTGGAAGTTTTCCTACTTTTCTGTGCTCTAGAATGATTAAAGTAACATTGAGGTGATCTGATCTTTAAGAGTTTGTTAGAGTCCCTCTGTAGAACCATCTGGCCTGGTGCTCTTTTGTAGTGGAATTCTTTAACTTCTTTCTCTATTTCCTCTATGACCCTGTTCTCTTTGGACTTTGTGTTTCTACTGGGGTCAATTTTGGTAAGTTTTATTTCTCTGAAAAATTATTCAGTTCATCTAAGCTTTCAAATTGGTTTGCATAGAATTATGCAAAAGTGTCTTTTAGAAATTAAAAAATTTCTATTAATTTGATGTAGCATCATATCTGATGTTGTTGTAATGTAGGGCAATTTGTGTCCCTGCACCTCCTTTTTTCTTGATTGAGTTAGTGGTTTGTCTATTGTCGATTTCTTTTCTAAGGAACTACTTTTTGGATTTACTTATTAATTCTACTGTTTTTTTGTTTCTAAATTATGTGTTTATTATTAATTCTCCTTTTTCCTGATTTCCTTGTTTTACTTTGGTGGTTATTTTGTAGCTTTTTAAATTTGGTGTTAATTTATTTATTTTAATATTTTTGATATAGTCATTTCACACAATATATTTAACTGTAGCCTACAGATGCCTCATAATGTCAGGCTTTTATTATTACTTTCAAGAAATTCTGCAATTTAATTTTGTATTTTGCCTTTGACCCAAGGCTTATTTAAAAGTGTGTTTGTAAAATCCATGTGGAAAGAAATTTTGTTCTTTTCAGATTTTGCTGTTGATTTCTATTTTTATTGCATTATAGTCTGAGAATGATATTTGCATTATTCCTGTTCTTTGGGACTTGGTGAAGTTTTCTTTGTGGACTGACATTTGGTCAGTTTTTGTGACTGTTCCATGTGCACTTGAAAAGAAGTTGTAATCTCCATTTTTGGGATTTAGAGTTTGATATAGATCTACCAGATCTATAATTATGTTGTCTAGATCTTCTATACCTTTATTAATTTTTAGTCTCCTTGATTTTGGATTGTGAGGTATGTTAAAGTTTTCCTATTATTATTGTGTTTCTGTCTGTTTCTCCTTGCATTTTTTGTAGGTTGCTGCTTAATGAAAATTACTGCTATTACTGGGTTCATAACTACTAGTAACTGTAATGTCTTCATTGTGCATTGTAGCCTTAAGCATTATAAAGTGTTCTTTGTATATTTTAATGCTTTTTGGTTTCAATTCCACCTTGTCAGATATCAGGTTTTTGACCCCCTGTTTTCTTTTCATGTTTGCCTGATATATCTTTCTCCATCCTTTTATTTTGAACTCTTTTAAATCTCTTTGTTTTAGGTGTGTCTTGTATTCTTCATAGTGTTGGATTTTGCTTTATTAGCCAATCTGAAAATCCTTTTCTTTCAATAGGTGAGTTAAGCACCTTTACATCTATTGTTATGATTAATATATTTGGCCTCAATTCTATCTTTTTTTTTATTTTTGTGTCTTTTGTATCTACACTTTTTTCATTATACAGTGGGTTTTATTTGCTTGTTCCACTGGTTAACTTTATACTTAATACCTTTATACACCATTAGTCTATTTTTTTGGACCTAATTGGTTTCTTACATTGAACAATATTGAAATTACTTATAACTTTTTCTCCCCTGCTCCTTCTGTCTCAGAATCTGATCTAAAGTAATATCTTTTTATTTCCAATTAATACTTATTAGGCAATCATATCCATATGCAATCCTTATTTCTCTGCCCCAGTTTTTAATTGTCATATTATACTACAATCTCTTCTTTGTAACTATGGTTTAGCTTTCTTCTACAGGTCTATTTATACTGATGCAAGAATTGGTATTACTGTCTCTCAGTTTCTTCGGTTGTCTGAATGCCCTTTTCTAATAGATTCTTTAGGAAGGGCACACGGGATCATTGTACCCTGAGTTTTGGCAAGTTTATAAAACTTTGTTTGCAGCTTTGTACTTGGAGGTCACTTGGGGTAGATATAAATTGCTTAACTCATATTCCCCTTACTTGAATGTCTTAAATTTGTTACACCGTTTTTTCTGGGGGTCATTAAGAATTGTTGAAAAGTCTGGTGACAATCTTGTTTTCTTTTCCTTATTAGTGACAGCCTTTATGCCTGGTTGCCCAAATGATTTTTTATATTCTTTTAAAGTAGTTTAAACTATAATATGACTCAGTGTTGTCCATGTTCAAATGATTGTGGTGTATCCATTTAATATGTAATTTCGAATTTTTTTTTAAATTTTAAAAGAGTGTTCTGGAGTTATAGTTTTAATATTTATTTTGTTCAGTTGTTTGGCATTCGTTGCAATTCCTATCATATGTATGATGGTTTTTTCCCTTTTTTTGCTAATCTTCCATGTGAATCAGCTTCTACGGAATGTTTTTAAAATTCCTTTGTTTCTTTTCAGTTTAAAAAAAAAAATTATTTATTTATTTTTTAGAGAGAGGGGAAGAGAGAGGGAAAGAGAGAAAAGGAAACTTCAGCGTGTGATGGTCTCTTGCTCTCCCCCAACTGTGGACTTGGCCCGCAAGCCAGGCACGTGCCTCTGATGGGAAGTAAACGCGTAACCTCTTGGTTCCTAGTCAGGCACTCAGTCCACTGAGCCATACGAGCCAGGGCTCTTCTCAGTTTTTTTAAGAGTCAACTGTATAATATACTTTTATCGCGCTATAAGTGAGCTAACTTATTCTCGGTGATTTGACATGTAAATAGGAGTATATTTAGCTCTTAATTTGAAATGTCAAATATACATTAAAAATTGACACTCTTCAGTTGAATATTATCTTATCTTTCATAAATCAAAAGTTATTTATTATAAGCGAGTACAAGCATCTGACTATGTCATGTCTTCTAGTGTAGATATGTCCACGTACCTATGTATTGAAATACTCATTATTTTGTCCTCTTTTTGTTTATTGTGGAAATGGTTATACATACAAATATTCGCCCATTTTGAAGGCACAGTTGAATGAATTTTGCTAAGTATGTACAGAGGTGGGCCAAAGTTGGTTTACAGTTGTAATATAAAAAAATAATGCAAAAATTAATAAATAATAATATAAGAATAAACTGTTTCATGTACCCCCAACTGTAACCTACTTTTGCCCACCCTGTACAACTGTGTAAGCACCACTCTAATCAGTATGAAGACTAGTCCGTTTACTCTAAAAGGATTCCTGTGTCCTTTGCTTCTTGATCCCCTTCTTCTATCCCTGGTTCTAGTGTCTTATGTCAATGGAATCGTTCAGTGCATAGTCTTTTCAGCATGACTTATTTTATTTAGCATAAAGTTTTTGAGATTCATTTACATTGTTGAATATATTAATATTTTGTTCCTTTTTATTACTCTTTAGTATATCATGGTATGTATATTATTATTTGAATTGTTTCCAGTTTTTGGCTATATGTATAATGCTCCTGGAAGTATTTGCATACATGTTTTTATTTCTCTAGGGAGCATACCTAAGAGTACAATTGCTTGACAGTATGTCAAATGAATATTTAATGTTATAAGATATTGCCATATTGTTTTTCAAAGTGGCTGTAACATTTTTTAATTCTGACCAGCAGTGTAGGAGAGAGTTTCAGTTGCCCAAAATCCTCATCACACTAGATACTGACAGTCTTTTTAACTTCAGTCATTCTTGTGGGTGTGTGTAATGGTATTTCATTGTGGTATTAATTAACATTTCTCTGAGGGCTAGTGATGTTGAGCATCATTTCATGTGTTTATTGGCCATTTGTATATTTTCTTTTGGAAATGTCTGTTACAATATTTTGTTCATTTTTATTAGATTTTTGGTCTTCTTTTTTTAAGGTGTAAGAGCTCTTTATATACTCTGAATACAAGCTCTTTGTATTGAAAAATTTTGCTTTTATTCTGTGGCTTACCTTTGTGTTTTCTTAGCTATGATTTTTGAGAAGTGAAACTTTTAAGTCTTGAAGTTCATTTTATTAATTTTTTTCTTTTTTTTATCATTTGTGTTTTTGGTATTCACGAAACTTATATTAAGCGGTCTTTGCCTGACTTAATGATACAAAGATTTTCTCTAGTGTTTTCTTCTAGAAATATAATAGTTTAACCTGTAACATTTAGACCTTTGAACAGCTTTGGGCCAATCTTTATGTATGCTATGAGGTCAGGTTTGAAGTTCATTATTCCGATATGCAATATCCAGTTGTTCCAGCATTGTTGGTTGCAGAAATGATCTTATCTCCATTGAATTATGTTGGTCACTTTGTTAAAAATCAACCAACCATATATTTTTGGGTCTGTTTCCAGATGCTAGTTTGTTTATTCATTTATATGTCTATCCTTATGCCAGCTTTATTACTATAAGTTTATAGTAAGCTTTGAAATTAGGTAGTGTAAATCTTCCAACTTTTTAAAAATTGTTTTTTGCTGTTTTAGGTCCAGTGCTTTCTGTGTAAACTTAAAAATCAATGTCTCTTTCTCTCTCTCCCTCTTTTAAAGAAACTTTTCTAGGTTTTGGCCTACAGGTCAGTTGAGGAGGATTATTATTTTAATAACATCGAGTTCTCCAATCATTGGAATGATATGTATACTTATTTTGGTCTTGTTTAATTTCCATTGTGATATCTTGTCACATTGTTCATTACATTTATTCCTAAATGCTTTTGTGAATAGAGTTGTTTTTTAAATTTCATTTTTCTAAGTATATGGTGTATAGAGAAATATAATTGATTTTTGTATGTTGATCTAATACTCTGCATCCTTGCAATGTTTACTTACTACTCCGGTAGCTTTTTTGGGGGATTACTTAAGGTTTTCAACACACACCATCGTGTCATCTGTGAATATAGATTTACGTCTACCTTTCCCATTTTTTATTTCTATTTCTTGCCATCACACTGGCTAGGACCTACAGAACAGTGCAGACGAAAGCAGTGTGAGCGCACAGCCTTACCTTGCTCTTGGTCTGGGGTAGAAAGCTTTGAGCCCTTCACGATATTAAGTCAATCTTGCATTCCTGAAACAAACCACATTTGGTATTAATATATCCTTTAAAAATATTGTTGTATTCCATTTTTGCTAATATTTTGTTAAGGAGTTTTGAATCTGTTCGTGATCAATATAGATCTATAGTTTTTCCCCCCTCTTCTTGTTATATCTTTGTCTGGTTTTGGAATCAGAGTAAAATTGGACCCATAATATGAGTTTGGAAGTGTTATGTTTTCTGAAATATTTTGTATAGGTTGGATATTCACTTTTTTTCTTAAGCTTTTGATAAAATTCAACACTGAAGCCACTGGGGTCTGAAGGCTGCTGTTGTGTTTGTGCGTGTGTGCTGTGGGGGGAAGACTTTAAATTTTTAAATAAATTTCATTGCTACAGAGCTATTCAAGTAATTTTTTTAAATTGTTTTAATTTCTTCTTGGTCAGCTTTGTTATTTGTGTCTTTCAAGGAATTTGCCTATTTTTTCATTTGACAGATTGGTTCACCTGTCCATTTATTGAGATAAAGTTGTTGGTAATGATTCCTTATTACCCTTTCTACATACATGCAGAAACTGTTGTTATATCATTTTATTTATTTTTTATTAATTTATATCTATCCTTTTTTCTTGACCTGTTTAGAGGTTTATCAATTTTATTGACATTCTCAGAGAACCAGCATTTGGCTCTGATTATTTTTTCTATTTTTTTCCTCTGCTTTCTGTTTTATTGATTTCCATGCTTATCTTCTGTACTATTTCTTTCCTTTAGTTTGCTTTGGATTTAATTTGCTCATTTTTTTTTTTAAGGTTCTTAGAGTGAAAGCTTATTTTATTGATTTGAGACCTTTCTGCTTTTCTGATATAGGTACATAAAGCTATAAATTTCCTTGTAAACCCTACTTTAGCTGCATTCCACAAAATTTGACAGTTTGTATTTTCATTATTGCTCAGTTCAAAACATTTTGTAATTTATACCATAATTTTTCCTTTGACACAAAGTTTCTTTAGAAATATGTTTTTTAATTTACAAATATTTGGAATTTTTCCTGGTTCTTATTTATTGTTTTGGATTTCTAACAATAGCATTTTTGTCTAAAAAAGTAATCTATAAGATTTCAATCTTGTGGCATTAACTGAGACTTGTTTTACGGCTCAGAACATGGTCTGTATGGGTAAACATTCCATGTGCACTTGAAAAGAGTGTGTATTTTGCAATTGTTGGTGATATGTTCAAATCTGCTATGTCCTTGTTGCTTTTTGTCTAATTTTCCTATCAATTACTGACAAAAGCATATCACAGTCTTTACTATGATTATTGAATTGTCTGTGTTTTGCCTTTAAATCTGTCAATATTTGCTTCACATATTTTGAAGCTCTGTTACTGGGTTCATACTAATTTATGATTTTTTCCAGTTGAAGCATCTATTTTATCATTATGGGGTATCTTCTTTATCCTTGTTAATATGTTTTATTTTGAAATCTACTTATCTGATACTAATAATGCTACTCCAGCCTACTTTTGCTTACTGTTTGAATGGCATACATTGGGGTAGGGGAAAGGTAGGTTTACAGTTGTTAGAACACAAAACACAGAGTTTATTCTTGTATTAAGGTTTATTAATTACTGTATTATTTTCCATATGAACGATTACAAACCTACTTTTGCCCCACCCCGTATTTTGCATTCATTCCTTTTCACCTTTAAAAAGTTGGTGAAAGGTGTATTTAAAAGGTTCTTAATTTTTAAGATCCATCCTTTCTTCCTTCCTTCCTTCCTTCCTTCCTTCCTTCCTTCCTTCCTTCCTTCCTTCCCTCCCTCCCTCCCTCCCTCCCTCCCTTCCTTCCTTCCCCATTGGCTTCTTAGGTATTGTCCTTTGCATTTTTAAGTAAAGATTGTCCTAGCAATTATAATGTACGTTCATAATTTTTAATAGTTAACATACAATTAATTATGTACTCCTTTATTTAACACACAGAAATCTTGCAGCCTTACAGGCCCATATCCCTCTTCCTCTTATAGTTATTATATGTAATACTTATAATATATATGTTATACAAGAGTATAACCCACAATACAAAGCTATGATTTTAGTTTTAAAGTTATATCGTTAATAAAGAAATTAAGAGGAAAAAGAAAATACCATCTAATGTATTTACAAAGAGATTTGCCATTTCTTGATGCTCTTTTTTCTTTTCAGAGGATCTATGTTTCTGTCTTTAGCTTGAAAATTTCCTTTAGCCTTTTTTTGTAGTGCAGCCCTGCTTGTGACCAAATTTCTCAGATTTCTTTGTCTAAAGATGCCTTTATTTTGCTTCTATTTTTGAAGGATATTTTTGGTAAATATGGTATTCTGCTTTGACAGTTTTTTTGTCTTTCAGTACTTTAAAGATATTCTATCTCCCCTTCATGGTTTCAGAGGGGAATTCAGCCATCAAATTGTACTACATTTGTAATATGTATATAGTATAAATTTTTTTTCTTGATGCTTTCAATACACTGTTTATCTTTGGCTTTTATCAGTTTGAGTATCATATGGGCCTCTATCGGCATAGATTACTAGATATTCTGTTCTATGTTTGCTTATTTTGTGTGTGAAAAATTTCTGTTTTTATAAAAATCAAATTTGGGAAATCTTTGGCTATTTTTCTTCATATATTTTTTTCTGACACTCTTTTTGTCCTCTCCTTTTGGTACTTCATTTACACATCCTTAATTTTACTGTTTGATGTTATGTAACAGTTCTCTGAGGCTCTGTTCATTTTTTTCTCCAATCCCTTCCTTTTTTTTTCCCCGTGTACTTTTCAACCTTGAATACCGTCTATTGATCTATTTTCAAGTTCATGTACTCTTTCCCCTGTCATATCCATTTGGCTAAGTCCATCCTGTGAATTTTTTAATTCAGAAATTTATACATTTCGGTTCTAGAATTTTCATTCTCTTCTTTTTTTAATCATTTTTATTTTTCTGTTGAGACTCCTTATTTCTCTGATGAGAGTTTCATGCATTGAAAGCATGTTTTATTTTACTTCATTGAGGGTAGTAATATTAGTTGTATATACCTTTCCGTTAGTTCCAACATCTGTTTCACTTCAAACTAGACAGATTTTCTTTTCTTCTGAGAATGTGTTTCATTTTCTTGGTTCATTGTATATTGGATAATTTTGGATTGTATCCTGGACGTTATAAACATTAAGTTGTGGAGATTTTGGATTCTGTTATTTCCCACTGAAGAACAGTGTTTCCTTTATTTCACTAGGTCATTTTCTTGGCTTGGCTGAAACTGCAAACTCTGTTCCTCATGCGGTAACTCCTGCTCTGTTCAGATCTTTTGCCTTCAGCTGGGCTGCTTTGAGTCTGTTTTGTACCTGTGGGGTTCAGGTACCAGTCAGGGAGCTGGGTGCTCAGGGGTTGCAGGTCCTCTTTCCCTTGAGGGATTCCCCCACTTGCTTCAACATTCGCTGTTTGTCTGCTTTGCTTTTGTGGTCTCCGGGTCAGAAAGACCATGGATTGTCCTGTCTGCCTTCACTGTGTGTGCTGCGTGGCCTGCCCCAGGCTAAACGCCCCTCCTCCAAGGCAGCTGGAACCCCTCTCACAGTCTGTTGCTTCTGTCCATTCTCCTGTGCTCTCAGGCCCGCTGTTTTTTCATCATATTCAGGCTTTGTAGTTATTTTCTGTGAGAGGAGGAGGGGCTGTTGGTACAGGTTTAGTTTGTCATAACCAGAAGCCTCTTTATTTCTTTTTAATTTTTAAGAACCAACCTTCCTTCCTTCCTCTTTCCTTTCTTCCTTCCTTCCTTCCTCCCTCCCTCCTTTCCTTCCTTCCTTCCTTCTTTCCCTCCCTCCTCCCTCCTTCCTTCCTCTCTTTCTCCCTTTCTAGAGAGAGGGGAAGGGAGGGAGAAAGAGGGGGAGAGAAACACCGATGCGTGAGAGAAATATCTATCAGTCGCCTCTCGCATGCCCCCAACTGGAGATCTGGCTGCCCCCCAGCCCAGGCATGTTCCTCAACCAGGGGGCGAACTGATGACCCCTCAGTTTGCAGAAGGACACTCAGTCTGCTGAGCCACACCAGTCAGGGCCAAATTCCTTCTTTCTGTGTTTTATTTTTCTTAAGCATTACCCATTGTGTTTATTTATTCCTGTTTCTAGTGGTTGAGTCTTCATTTTTAAAATATTGCTTTCATATCTGATTCTTTCCAGAGTTCTTTCACCTTCCTTTTCAGCATCTCTCTTCTCTATTCACTTAATTTCAGGGTGCTTAATTACCTAGTTTCAGTCATTTCCTTAATTCCTTTTAGCTTGTTTTGAAACATGAGGTTACAGTTTTTATCTGGGTAGTGCATGTCTCTGCTTCTTTTTTTCTCTTGTATGCTCTTGTACATTTAAAAAAATTCTTATTTATTCTATTACAATTGCCCCAGTTTCCCCACAATTGCCCTCCTCCACCCAGTTCACTCCCCGCCTCCGCAGCCATCGCCCGCACTGTTGTCCATGTTCACGGGTCATTTGTTCATGTTCTTTGACGAGCCCCTGCTCTCGCACTTTCTAAGACTTTGGTTCCTTTCTCCACTTTTACGTGGACTTTCTTTCTCCTTTGCATCTAGTGTCATTGCATTGTTCAATGGGAATTCTATTCTCAGCAGTTGCTTCTGAGCACAGGGCTTTATCTTGAAGGAAGTCTTGGTTTGTTAGTGTTTAGAGTTAAGCATCCACTCCCTCACTCTAGATCTTACCACATGAAGAAACCCTCTCTGCTTTGAGTTCTGTTTTGGGATAGGGCCACCATAGTTTGCTGGGAGTACCTGTGGTCCATATGAGAGATCCCCCCTCCAGAGGACCATCAGGCCCCAGTGCTGATACCACACGGGTGTGTAGCTGTCAGATGTTTGTCCCATCCTCTGATAATTGTTTCACAGGGCTACTTCGTCACCTAGTTCCGTAGTAGATATTATAAATCAGTCTTTGGGTTCTCATCCTCATTGATCTAATCTGATTTTAGTCTAGGGGTTTGGGTTGATTAAAAAACTGTGCTGCCACCACTGCCCTTTTCCAAGATCCCTCCTCTCTTAGCATCTTTAACCATACTCTTTTAAAAACCCCATTCTCCGGTAGTTAAGATTCATTTCTTGAATCAAATGGCTGCTGCCTTTAGAACCAGGCTTGTGACCATTCACACACTCTGTGTCTGTCGACATGAAGCAATGGCAGCACCTTTAGTCCTTTCTTTTTCTCTGTTGCCACTAAGAGGAGAGGACCAAAATTTGTAAGTGTAGGGGAACATTCAAATCAATGGCAGTATTGTGTTTGTTTTCTTACATTGCCGAGTTTGGGCTTGCTCTTCAGTTTTTTGAAATTAAATAACACACCATTTACATTCACTGTTTATACATGCTCAGTGGATGAAACTAAAGAAAAATAAGAGAATGCTTAACAGAAAGGTTAGAAAACGTATTTACCTTTATGGCGAGTGAGGGGGATGAAAGTAGAGACAGATACAAGTCAGATACAGGAAATATTCTGTCTTTTTATCTTGGTTGTGGGTATATGAGCATACATTTAATATTATTTTTGAAACAGTATACATAATTTATGCCCTTTTTCATATCATGAATATGAATCAATAGAATACTTGGGACACAATTTGAATTCAGTCTCCTTGAGGGCTCCTTCTGGGATGTCATTGAGCAAGGTCAGGAGTGAGTCTAAGAAAAGCAGGGTTCTCCTGGTAGACACGGAGGTGTGAGCCAAGCACTGGACCTCTGGGGAGGGGGTTGCTCTGTATTTTCTGCTTAAGCTCAGCGTGGCTCACCCCTAGCTCTTAGAAGTAGGTCAAAGGAGAATTCTTTGGTAGTGAAATGAGCATCCTTAGCTGTTTCAAGAAACTGTGAAGGAGAGTAGGAATGAATAAGAATGGGGGCATACTCACCCAGGCATTCTGCCTTGGGTAAAAATCCCAGTATATTGGGTACAGAGCTCTTGGTGATGACAGCTTTCGACAGTCTGTCTTTTGAAACACAGCGCCCCGATCATGATTGCTTGCCTTCTACAGCTGATGCACAACTGGGTCTTTCCTAGGAGAAAGGATGCATGGGAAATGAATTTTTTGAAACTATGAATGTCTAAACATGTCCTTATATTTTATTTATAGCTTTCCGGAATATGGATTTCTATTTCGAGAATAATTTTTTCCAGGGTTTTAGTGGCATTGCTTCATTATTGTCTTGCTTCCTATATTGCTTTTGACAAGTCCAAAACCATTCTGATTCCTGGTCTTTCCTAGGTGGTATAAATGGTTAAAAATCTGTAGTGCCCTGACTGGGTGGTTCAGTTGGTTGGAGTGTCATCCCATATACCAAAAGGTTGCAGGTTCGATTCCCGGTCAGGGCACATACTTAGGTTGCGGGCTTGATCCCCGGTTAGGACCTGTATGGGAGGCAACCGATTGATGTTTCTCTTTCACATCAATGTTTCTGTCCCTCTGAAGTCCATAAACATATCCTTAGGTGAGGATTAAAAAAAAAAAATCTCTAGAAACACATTGAATCTTTTGTTTGTATCAGTTTCTGACATTTCACAATGATGGGCCTTATTATGTGTCAAATTTTATTCCTTGTGGAAGACATTAAAAATCTTCCATATTCTAAAATTTTCTCAACGATTTTGTTAATGATTTTAACCCCTTTGGTTCTGCTGTTGCCTTTTTCCGGAACTCCTTTTATTCTGATATTGGACCTACTGGACTGATCATTTCTCTCTTATTTTGTCTGTTTTTTTGCTATACTTTGGGGGGAATTTCATCAACTGTATCTTCTAGCCCTTCTATCGATTATTTATTTCTAGGATCATAGTTTTAATTTGCAAGGATCCTTCGTTTGTTTGTTCTCTGCATTTAAAAAAATATGGGATTTAAAAGAGAATATCACATTGTAAACAAGCCCACTGATCTGTTAGCTTAAAGCAGAACGACAGCACAATCACGTATTGTACAAAACTAAAGGCAAAATGCTGCTACCAAGCGCCGCACTTAAGAGGCCTGAGCCGGGCTCTGAAAGCCCTTCAACAGAAACAGAGGCGGCAGGAGCTTGAAACAGGCACAGAGATAGGGAGGAGGAGGCTTAAAAGAGCAAAAGGAAGGCAGAGCAATAGATTCATTTTGTGAAGGATAAAGGGACAAAGGGTTGTATTTCCTGATGTTCTGGAACCATCAGAGCATGCCACATGAACCTGAGAGGGTTAGAAGGGCAGGGTATTTTAGGTGGGGAAAGGCAACTTTAGAAGCATTTATATGTTGTGTTGCCATTCAGCTCTTAGCGACGCGGGAGACCATGTCACTCATGCGTTATGACTAAATGTATAATTGAGCCACTTGCTCCAGTCCCCATCACCTTGGCTGAACACCACACTGAAATTGTGGCAGTGTCCGTTGCCCCAATGGGACTTCTCCTTATTAATCAGTCTGTAAAATGAGGAGCCACAGTGAGACCTTGGAGCAAAAACAAAGGGCTCTGGTGGGAAAAGAGTTTCTTCCTTCCAGTGCTGGAGGGGCCCCGAGGGAGGGGGGTTTGACATTGCTGAGCCACTGGAGGCTCTCAGCTCATCAGAGAAGCCTTCTCTTGAGCCCTGCCCTCCCAAGTCCTCCCCCAAGGAGTCCTCACAGTTCATGGAAAGGCCAACTGAGAGAAACAAACAAACAAACAAAAAACAACTGAGGAAAGAAAGTAAGGGGCTGTTTTCTTTCCATGGCGCTTGTTACTGACCAGAGGGACTGCCCTTTATGCCGATTTTAGACATTGAGAGTTTGTTCACTAACCTGGAACAGTGACTCAAATAAGGGGCACGCCTGCTCAAGAGGGGCTCTCAAGCCTCCCAAAGAGGATTTGTCCAACACAACATGCCCCTGTTCCCACCCCCCACCCCCCATGCTGAGAGTCTGCTCACGAGGACGGAAATCCCTGACGGGAGTGTGTTGTACTGGTGAACAGTGTCAGAGGCAGAACAAAAAGCTAAAAGCCCCTAATCTACATGGAGCAAATGTCAAAATGGAGTGATTTTTTTTTTTTTCTGACTAAGAGTAAGTTATAAAAAGCTTATTTCTCCTGTAGCTAAACTCTGTGCCTAGGCTCCATGACGCATAGCCAGGAACAAGAAGTTCACCCATTTACCTGAAGTCATCACACTGGATTAAAGAAATACAATTCTGTCCTCCTGAAGACAATTTCCAGAGAGACCTGCCTGTCCCCATGAGGCACCTGACACTAGGATTAGCCCAGGCTAATCACTGTGTGGTTTCTTAGAAAACCGGCTCTTCTCTGTTTCTTTTTCTTTGACGCTGTACAGGGGATCCACCAAGTTCTTATGAACAAGCATTAAACCTTTGAGATACCTGATGGTCTTCACTGTCAGGTCCTGGGTGGCGTCCTCATTGCACACAAACGCGGTGTGGGGATGCTGCCGGAAGGCAGACATGGTGCACCATGGTTCGCCCCATCCTTGATAGCTTTGCACAGAGCAAATGCCTTGAGAGCGAGCACCTGCGATGACAATCACCCCCTCTCTAGCATCCATGATGGTGCCCATGCCCCTCTCCCAACCCCAGGGCCATGATGGGCACCTGGGCGAGATCTCCATGGAAGCACCCGGCACTGGCCAGGATGGAGATCATGGCTGGCATCCTTACCCGGGTGGAGATTGACTCACTGAAGGCAGTGTGTCCTCCAGGGCCGATGCCTCCCACGAAGAGCTCAGCCCCGTCTGCAGCCCTGATCTTCTCTTCAAAGGCATCACACATAGCCTATAGCTCAGCTACATTCCCATCCAGAATGTGGGTGGATGTCAGTGTGCTTGAAGAAGTTGTTTCACGTAAAGGACTGATAACTCTCTGGGTGGTATTCCTATTCCTAGGAAGACCCACGAACTCGTCCATGTTGAAGGTCTTCACGTATGTGAAGGACAGGCCTCCATTCTTATAGTACTCAATTAGCTTCTTGTAGCGGCCATTTGGGGTGCCCCCCGGGGGGAGTCCCGTAGTGAAGTACTTCTCCGGTCCTGGGTTAAACTGGATGATGTGGCTCCTGATGTCTTTGGCACCCATATGCTAGCCTGAGAGCAGTGCTCCAGGATGATGCTCTTTACCTTGTCACAGATACCTCCTGCAGTGGCAGCAGCAGTGGTACTGGGTTTTTCGTTTTCTGTTGTTTTTTTGGTTTTTTTTTCCAATAGGACCCCAACATTCATTTTTGGGTAGAGTATTTCATCTTTCTGATATTATTAACAGTTTTTAAAAAATGTTTTCTTCTACATAGGTTATTTTTCTTCAAGTTGATTTTCTATTCTTTCTGGTCTGTCTTCCATCGTGGAGGCTTTCTTTAGAGGGCTGGCCATTCTTTGCTATCTTTATGGTTAAGGGTTGGGACTAAGGAGCTGACCTGTGCACATTGGCGGGGCCATTTATTGGGAAACCACTGATGTCACTGTCTGTCTTCATGTCTTTCATCTTTGACTGACCAGTTCACAGAAGGAAGGAGAAGAAAAGAGGGTCCCAGTTTCCAGGGTGAAGGGAAGGATCCGTCTGCTAGGTATTGCGTGGGGCAGGCACAGGTCGGCACCTCTCTGTATTTAGCATTTAAACTTTATATACCTACTGAATTCCATTGGTTTAGGTAGGTTACGTGGTCTTCAACTGTGTTTGGTTTCTTTCATTCCAGAGACCCTCTAGAGTACATTCTCTTTAGACAACTCCAGACCCACTGAGTTGGGGAGAGGTGCTCTCTCAGCAGTATGAAGTAGTGGAGAGAATTTAGGGATCCATTTGATTCTTAAACAACTTTCAGTCAATCCCCCCTTTTTTTTCTTTCTTTTTAAAAAAAATTTTAAAAAGATTTAAAAATTTATTTTATTTTTAGATGAGAGGAAGGGAGGGAGAAAGAGAGGGGAGAAACATTAATGTTTGGTTGCCTCTCACATGCCCCTTACTGGGGACCTGGCCTGTAACCCAGGCATGTGACATGACTGGGTAATGAACCAGTGACCCTTCGGTTTGCAGGCCTGTGCTCAGTCTACTGAGTCACACAAGCCAGGGCTTGCTTTTTTTCCTGCTCCCCACATCTAGTTCAGAGCTATCTGGTGCTGTCAAGTTCATGTCTCTTGAGAACTCTGAGATATGCGTTGTTTTTTCTCAGCTTTCCTTGTTGCTGGCCTGGGATTTGATTCTCTCTGATCTGCTCCTTTTCTATTGGTTTTCAAGCTTCCAAAATTATGCTGCTGCGTGTCTTCTTGCCTGTTGTTCCTTCTTATCTTTAAACGACCCTTTTACTGTCATTAGTGGCATTTTGGGTGTGTATTATTTAGATGATAGTGTTTCAGAAACTTCTCCCATTTTTTCATGTCTAGCATCTTCACATTCTTTATGTTTTAACTTAAATATGATCTCTTCTGAGAGGACTTCCCCAACCCCCCTATGTAAAGAGGGTATTCCCAATCTCCTTTGTTTTTTTATTCTCTATTTTAGCTCCCTGCATGTTCCTAATAGACCTTTAAAACAAATTTTTGGTCTGTTTTTTTCATCTTTGACACTTTATCATAAGCATCACGAGATCAGGGACTGTCGCTGTCTCATGTGCTATCACATTGCTAGTACTGGGCACATAGTTGACCCTCCATAAATATTTGCTGAATGAGTACAGGAACAATTTATATACGGACTGCATGGGGTTTTGAAATTGATAAGTTTCCTTAGTTTTTTCATGTCTAGAAAAATAAGGGCAGGGGAGTAAAACAGCACCTAACTCATAGGATTATTGTGAGGCTTTTAAGAATTACTAGGCTAAGGGCTTAGAATAGTGCCTGGTACATAGTCAATACAAAAGAAATGTTACAGTTTTAAAAAGAGTCTTTAAAGAGTTATAATTTTATATTTCAACACTTCAGTTTGATCAAGTTAGAGAAAATGTTGTGTGACGGACTGAATTATCCTTGAGAATGCTGCAGTATGTTCCGAGTCACAGCACATCTGAATTTTAACTCCAGGTCGATCATGAATCTCCACTTGGACTTTAGCGCCGTCATGGAATAGAATGTACTTTAATGGGGAAGTAGGATCCCAAGTATTTCTCCGAGTTTCCATGTAGCCAGCCATTGAAATTTTAGGACCATGCTGTTTATAATTTATCTTCTTATTTAGGTAATACTGGGATATCTGCATCTTCTTAGGGAGTATTTTTTATTTTCTGTACAGTCATTTTCTTTTGAAATGGAGCCCTGTTGATTGGACAGATGGTTGATAATTCCAATATGTCTTTTGTTTTGCAGTTAGATATGGAAACTTAAAGAATGATTCAGAGTCATCAGCTTCTGTATATCTCTGAAATTATTTAATTTCCATCACATAGCTCTTTAGTTCCTCAAAAATCTATGATTATAGAGAGAGAACTCAGTACAGTTTAGAAATGAGATTAAAACATTCTCTAGTTTTCATCCGTTAAATCCATATGTCTGGATTTATAAGTCCTTGAAAAAATCAGTAATGTTCTTCCTATTCCCCCACCCACCCCGTTCTTGCAGTTTCAAATACTTTCTTCTTGTCACATCAGGAAGAAAGTACAAACTTGTGAGTCGTTCTTTGCATGGGATGGGAGGCACTCAGAATTTGGCCCCTTAGACTCTTCAATTTCAAAACCTTGACATGAGGAAGCTGCCCAGTATACTTTTAAAAACAAGCTTCTATAACCTAACCTGATTGTATGAAAATAAAATAGAACCCCATATTCTATTCCAAATTATGGCTAATATCCAACAAGCTCTCATGAAGAAAATTCACCGCTTTCTCACTTTCTTCGTCACGCCATGAGATGAACCTCACTTTCACAGTTCCCAGTACAAGCTCTCCTGACCAATAATGCAATAGAATTAGGGATAGCAATCATCTCTTTTGGCTTAAATAAATTGTTTTCCCCTTTCCTTATTGTGAGGGCTTCATTTCTGGCAAATGAAGTGTTTCCATGTGAAGGCTTTCTTCATTAGGCAAGTGGTTAGATATCACTAATTCATGCATGAAAGCAATGGATGATTTTAAGTATCTGTGCTTTTTAGTATGCTAAAAATGTATGGTGGGTTACAACTAGTTCAATTGTTTCTCTTTATAAGTGATATGTCAGAAAATGGCTCTATTATTTACTTCTTATGGCCTTGGGCAAGTTACTTAACCTCTCTAAGCCTTGGTTTTTCTCAGTGGTAACATGGGATTAATACTAATAATACAACTATTATTTTTATGTTTACTGGCACAATATAAACACTCAGAATTTAGAATTATTACTATTGTTGGGGCCCAGAGGATAAGGATTATATCTTTTCGTTGTTGATTTATTTGTATCTCAAAGTACCTATTGTGTTAGTGAGTGTTCAGTCAATATCTGATAAACAAATAAGATCACTGACATCTTTCCCTTCACCTTTGTTGCTTAACTTTTGCTTTACATGTAATATTCCTTAAACACCTGACATGTTTTTTACAAGGTAACTACTCAAAAATGTAATTGAATAATGTCTGTGGAAGTGCTTTGAAAAATGTAAAGGCTAGACAAGTGTAATTGATGAGATGATGATGACGATGGTGGTGGCGATGGAGTCACTTGCCGAAGAATGGGAGTGTTCTTTGCTGATCTCCCCTGTCTGCTCAAAGTGCCAGGTAAAATTTGACACCTGAAACTAAAACCGACTAAAGAATATAAATGTAAGTATATGAGTATTTGGAAGTATTAACAATGAAATTTGTGACATCTGACTTTTTTTGCTTTTGAGGGGAGATTCGACTGTTTTGGTTCTCTAAATGTGTGTATCCTTTTCCCTCAACCTTCATTTGTATCTTTTTGAGGTTTTGCTTTCAGTTAAAGAGGATGACCTTCCTCAGAGAAGGAGGATTATTCTTTGATCAAGGATTTGCTAAGAACCCTCATTCCTCTCTGGAACTCCCCAATAATGCGTGGAGGTGTTACTGGTTCTCCCTTCATCTCCATTTTGGAATATCTTTATTATTAGCTATATTTACTTTTTATTCTTTAAAATAGAACTGGATTTCAGTACCAAATGCACCAGTAGATTGAGAGTGTGTGTGTGTGTGTGTGTGTGTGTGTGTGTGTGTGTGTAAGGAGTTATTATTGATTTGGTTGATGCTAGATCGTTGCTGTGTTTTTCTTACTCCACAGATCATTCCATTTTAAGGGACAGAGTATTGGACTGGGAACGGGGGAAGAGAAGCATCTCACATGTAACTGCTAATTATGTTGGCAATTTACTATCTACTGTGTGTCAGTCCTTGTGCTGAGTAGTTTATACATGTAATATTTAAAAATCCCCATTTTATAGGTTAGGAAATTGAGGCTCAGAGAATTTTATTACTCAAGTTCTCATAGCTAGTATGTAGAAGAACCCGAATTCAAATGACGACACCTGTCTCTTTTTCTATGTGCTTTGAACTCTTGATTCCTCAATCTTTCCATTTGTAAATTGAATATATTTGTGTGTGTGCGTGTGTGTGTGTGAGAGAGAGAGAGAGAGAGAGGGAGAGAGAGGGAGAGAGAAGCTCCAGTCGTTGGGGTTGGGGAGGAAGAGAGTTGAGGAGGCTTTTGTAGTAACTGCAGAAAATTACAGCTGTATAATGAAATAAACGATGAAAGGTTTGGAGAAGCTGGAACATGGGGTCAGAATGAAACTAAAGACACTACAGGCCCATATTGTCTGTGTCCTTGTGGGAGTGCAAGTTATAGTTGTGACAGCAGAAGGGAATGAGGAAGGGAAGAGGTGCATATGGAATTTGTGAAAGGCCACTTGCGAATCTTGTCTGGCTCCTGATATAAAGGGATTTATTTGTTAATGTTATTGGGTGTGATAGCGCTGTTGCGATTGTTATAAATATCTTTATTAGTCAGAGGTTATCCCAAAATATAAGTGGAATGATCTGATTAACAGCATTTGCTTTAAATACTTAAGCAAAAAAATATCGTGGACAGGCATAGATGGTGACTAGTAAAGTGTTGGGTACATGGGCTTAATTTTGCTTTTCTCTCTTGTATGTGTTTAAAATTTCTACAGTGAAAAGTTAACAAATAAAACCAAAACCAAAACCAAACCCCTTTTCCCACAAAAGCTCCATGTGAAAATAAAGGATAAACAGAGAAGAAGCAGTTACACTAATGAATACTTTTAAATGCATTGGGCTAAAGGGATACAAGTAACTTGAATATTAGGCTTAGTGGGTATCAGACAGGGCTCCAAATTCTGGTCTGTTTCTATAACATCCTCCAACCAAAGTTCCCTCAGCTTGAGCTCTTTAACTGCATTAGGAGTTCAAGTTGTGTCCTCAAATGGCATAGTTAGCCCGGGCACCTTCTGCCCGCGGGGGTTCTTTTCTATGGTTCTCATCCAACAGAGGAAGGGACAGCCTGGCTCCTTCTGAACAGAGCAGGGCCAATTTTAACTGTGCTATGACCTGTATATTTTCCACTTCTCCTCCTAAAATTATGTTTCCCAAAGTGTCCGTTCTACAGGCGTACCTTTCTGAAGGGCGCTTCACTATCCTCCTTCATCTAGAGGGACACAGCTCTAACCCTCAGCTGAGACGGACGCAGAGACTGAGGATTGTTCCCATCCCTCCGCTCTGACTGGCCTCTGAGCTGGTCAGGTGTGACTCGGGCACACAGCGCCCTCTGACTGCTTCCTCAGGCAGTTAGTCTCAGAGTGGGGCTCTCTGTCGGCCCCTCTGACTCTTAGAATAGGTCGTTCTTGCCCTCTCTCCATCCTTGCAGACACAGCCCATCCTCAGCCCTTCAGCTGGCTTTCAGCCAGACCAACTCCACACCCCAAAATGGCCAAGTAGTGGAACTGGGGACTTTGGAAGAAAGTGCTACATAAGTTCTTACAATACAAATTGTTTTTCCTATAAGTAATGGAAAGAGGAGGCACAGGGAACTTGAGTGTCATACCCAAGACTCAAAACTCGTCTATGAAAGGAATATAAATTCTAAATGGCTTTGTTGTTCCAAGAATCATGTGATATGTGAATTCATTCATTCATTCATTCATTTGTCAAACATTTACTTGTGATAAGGCACTTATTAAATGCTGGATATACAAAAATAAAAGAGACATTTTCTGATCCCAAGGACCTGAGAACCCAGTTGAAGAGACAGCGATTGAGTTAATAATTGTAGAGGGAAGCGCTGTGGGATGTGAAAGTGCCAAGGAGCTGCATCTAATGCAGCTCGGGGCAGGAAGGGTTAGTTGTCTATAGCAGAAGTGGTTACCGATGAGCTTTGAAGGATTCTTAGGAGGTGGCCAGCTGAAGAAGTACAGGTTGTGCTCTCGTAGGGAGGAGGTTAACTGCTCAAGCACGGGAGAGCATGAGCACCATAAGCTGGGGTTTCTGCAAGTCACTGTGGCTGAAGGACGAGATGGAAGAGGGAGCTTGACAGGTAGGCAGGGATCCGTTCGTACTGGACTCAGTTTGCTAAGTTAATTACTTGGATTTCAACCAGCAGGGCCTGAGGAAGATTTGCATATTAGAAAGATCACTTTGGATGTCATGTTAAAAAAAGGGCCAGAGGAGAATCAGTCCGGGTATGACAGCAATAATCTAGGAAAGAGATTGTGCAGGCTTGAATTAAGGTGCAGAGGAAGGAGGGAGTAGATTTTAGAGATGATTTCTAGATAGAACCAACTGAACCAAGAAGTGGAACCTCCTAGACGTAAGAGAAACTTTGAGAGACACAAAAATAGTAAATTAAGACAGATATGCAGGGCGATTAAGAAGGATGTCTAATTCCTTATCAATCCTCTAATCAAGGGAAGAAATGAAAAAGGTACCACACATAATTTTTACTTTAACCATTGTCGTGAATATTTATAGCAACCCAAATTTATGAACTACTCTTTATTTGTATCTATCATTTCTCAATGAAAGATTAGACTGAAGTGAAGGTGAATGGTTTAAAAAGGGGCGATGGTGGCAAATCCACAAAGCTATGGGCTCTATGTAGTGGAAGAACACACCTAAAAAATGAGACAAAATTAGAATATATGCCTCAAATCTACATTGGTAACCAGCGTTTGCAAAGAGTATGGGGGAGGTATTATTTTAATTTCTCATTTGGAAAAAATGAGAACATGACAAACAAACAACAACCCCTGAAGTGCAGAGATATTAAATGATTTGTTGAGGTGCAACATGGCTGTAGGTGGGAGCTCATGCTGCATCCCAGAGCCCTCCGCAGGACATTGTGACAACCCCAGGATATTTACGCAGCATGTTTAGGTCATGAAAAGTAAAATGAGTAGTCAATTTGAAGAACAGAAAATGAGTAAATACTGAAAGTGATAATGAAGAAGCTATACAAACCTTTGGAATACTTATCAAGTAAAATGACTATTCGGAACTCTATTAGAATGTGCGAGGGGAGGAAAATAAGCCATGAGAGTTCTGCATTATTTATGTCAAACAAATTTTATTTGGAAATTACTTATTTGTGTAAATTGGTGTGTATTAGAATTTTAAAGAATTTATTTAGAAAACATCGATAGGATAAAGGATAGTTGACATTTAAATTTTCAGTTCATTTCAAACCATTGTGTAAAGGTTGACCATCTGTTATGTACCTAACCTTGCGACAAGTTCTAAGGGAGTTACAAATGTTATATAAGATAGCTCTGTCCTCAGAGATTTTAAAGAATTGTTAGGGATGCTAGATTTGCAGATACGAGACGAATTTGGAGCCATACAGAACAGTTTATTATCAGTGATAAATTTATATAATGAAGTGATAAAAGTTTTGAGGCAGATATTAAGTAGTCAGAAAAGGAGGATAGTGATAATGGTTGGAGTCAATTAGAAGGCTCCATGAATGGTGTGATTCTTAAGGTGGGCCTTAAAAGGTTAAAGGGAATTGATTTTTCAAGAAAAAAAGTGTGGGACGAGTGAGGTAAACAAGTTTCATTTTGTGTTTTCTAAAGAAATAAACAGATTTAGACTCATATTTCATGTTTACTATGGTGCTACGTAATGAAATATTGGAAACAACCTAAATGTCAAATAATAGACCAAGGGGAGTATTAATATTTCATGCTATATCATACAATTAAATATTATTAAGCTAATAAAAATAATGAAAGAACAATGTAGCCTGGAGGAGAAGCCTGTCTTATAGACAGACCATCAGTTCTGCCACTTACTAGCTTGTGTCTTTGGGTAAATCACTTACTCTTTTTGAGTTTTGGTTTATTTACCTTTCAATGGATATTATAATAACTATGAAAAATTATTGTGAGGATTAAAAATAATGTCTCTAGAGCTGCTGATAAATAGTAGACATTCAATAAATATTATTAATCCTATATATTAGTAGTATGTAAAGAGATACTGTCTTTCTGAAGGGAAATGTCTCAATTCTTATCAGAAGCTTTAAAATTAGTATTTCCTGTTTGACTCAGCAATTCCACAATTAAAATTTTATTCTAAGGAGATAACTAAAGATATGTGCATATATATAATAGGATATCCTTTGCAACATTGAATAGAATAGTGAAAAATAATCCTAGATTTCACAGATAGGTGATTGGTGAAATAAGTTATGATTCAGGTACATAAAGGAAAATGATAAAACCAGATGATGTGCAAATATATTTCTGATACAAAAAGTGAGGAAAGCAGATTCGAAAATTATATACAGTAAAATCCCATTTTTGTAAAAGTGTATTTATGCAGAGGAAGTTTTCTAGAAGGCTAATACACCAAAATTTTAACTACGGTTGTCTCTGAAGAGTGGACCTTCAGGTTTGTTATTTTTCTTTGTGATTATGTGAGTTTTTTACTTTTATGGTAATGAGTATAAATAATTAAATATTTAAAATTAGGAATGAGTTGCTTTTAAAAATATTTAGTGACAGGAAAATGCTTAAGATTGAAAGAAAAACTATGTAAATCTTATGTATTATATGATCCCAATTTTGTTAAAGTATTTTTATATGTGCCTAAAATGAATGACTGAATTTTGTGGCTTTTTCTCTCAAAATGTAGCAAAGCCTTGATGACATGGTGGAGGTCGGATGTGTAGTGAAGTAGCCGCATGTGGAGATTAGGCCCGTGGGTGCCTGGGTAAAAATCATCGCTTTCTCAGACTCCCCGTTTTGTGTTTTCCTCATTTTCATTGCAGCTTTAACAGTTGGCTTTCTTGGCTCTTCTCATGAAGAAACAAAGTTTAACTGCTGCCAAAACCCACTCTCCTTGTCTCCCCTTCTTTTCCTTTATCCTTCCTAGGACACAGCAGACTCAGTACCCGCTGGTCACTGGGCAGATGTAATGATGAACAAGAGGCACAGTTTTTGAAGACTACTGTCCATTTGGGAGAGATAGTCAACAACCGTCCAATTTTGATACTTAAAAATTGTGCTAACTACTGTGAAAAAAAGTAGACTAGGATATTTTAAAACAGAAAAGTGTGGGTGGAGGTCAGGGCATCGAGTTAGACAGGAAAGTCAGCAAAGACCTCTGTGGGGAAGTGACATTTTTAGTCAGCCTTGAAGTATGTGTAGGAGTTACACAGACACAATGTGACAGGAAAAGCATTCTAGGAACAGGGGCAAGTACACAGAGAGATTTTCAGTTAAAAAAATTGGTTTTGCGTGTTTAAAAAACTGGGGCAAGAGCCAGTGTGTCTGGCTCTTGTGGTATGACAAGGTCAGAAGGCAGGGAGGAGCTGTGTTATGGATTTTGGATTTTATTGAGGGCAGTGGGCAGCCACTGAAGGATTTTCATGAAACTGTATATATATATGTGTGTGTGTGTGTGTGTGTGTGTGTGTGTGTGTGTGTATGTATATATATATGATTTTATTTATTTAGTTTTAGGGAGAGGGGAAGGGAGGAAGAAAGAGAGGGAGAGATACACTGATGTGTAAGAGAAACATCAGTTGGTTGCCTCTGGCACGCGCCCTGACCAGGGACCTGGCCCGCAACCCAGGCATGTGCCCTGACCGTGAATCGAACCAGTGACCTTTTGGATTGCGGGACAATGCTCAACACACTGCGCTACACCAGTCAGGGCAAAACTGTTTATATTTTTAAAAGATCTGTTTGGCTCTTTACACCAGTAAAGAGAGAGGCAAGAGAGAACCAGGAAGATGAGTTCAGAGGCTTTGAGAGTCAACCAGGAAATGGTCGTGCCCAGTAATGACAGTGGAGATAAAGCGTGGAAGACAGTTTGGAGGCATACTTTGTTGGTCGCATTGACAGGACTTAGTGAGCGTCGGATTAAGTGGGTGGGGGAGGAGGAACCGGAGCTGGCAAGGGTGATTTCTAGAATACTTGTCGGAGTGACTGCTTAATGATGTGGATGGTGGGGTAGGTTTTTTGGGGGATGAGGAAAGAGATGAAGTTCAGTGTTGAACATGTTTACTTTATGATATCTATAAGATTTCCGGTGGAGAAACCGAATAGATGAGGCCTGTTACTCAGGGCAGTCACACACTTGGGATGGAGAAACACATTTAAGAGCAGTTGGCACAGAGAATGCGAAAGCCCCGTGGGTGGATGGGATTGACTGTGGAGAGGATACGGAGACAAATCCAGAGTCTAGGACGGAACCCTGAGGAATTCCACCATTTAAACATTAAATAATGGGGGAGATAGCAAAGCGCGTCGACAGGGATACTCTAGGGGGGTAGGAGGAAGACGAGGAGAATGTGGTGTCAGGGAAACCCACAGGAGAGAGTTTTGAGGATGACTGGAAAGCGCCCATTGGGTTCAGCAACAAGGAGGCTCAGTCAGGGCTGTCCAACCTTTTGGCATCTCTGTGCCACACTGGAAGAAGAGTTGTCTTGGGCCACATATTAAATACACTGTGACATGTAATCACACACAACAAAAATCTCATAATGTTTTAAGTAAATTTACAATTTTGTGTTGAGCTGCTTTCACAGCCATCCTAGGACACATGTGACCCGCAGGCACGGGTTGGACACCCTGCTGGAAAAAGCAGATTCAGTGCAGTGGCAGAGGTGGAAGCCAGACTGGACTGAGTGAATGAAAGAATTGGAAGTGATGGAGAGATGGGAGAATATGCTTAACGCTTATGATCTTGGTTCTGAGTGGAGAGACCGATAGCTGGAGGGGAACTTCAGGTTAAATGGGAGGTTTTTCGGTTTCCCTTCCACAGACGTTATTTGGGTGCTTCTGGAAATGTGTAGGAGAGACACCTGATGGATGGAGGGCCCTACTGGTGGGAGGGATGTTCGATAGGAAAAGGAAGGAAGGCAGTGCAGGTAGGCTTTTGATGTCTGCTGTATGTTGACTGTGTACTAGGTACTATGCTAAGTGGTTGGTACAGTAAGTAATTTATTATTCACAATAGCCTCATGAAGTTGGTATGATTATCCTCATTTTACAGATGAGGAAATTGGGGTTAAGGGGAGACAGAGGCAAAGTCTTAATCCAGACCCGTTTGATTTCAGAGCTCAGATCTTAGCTCTTACTTACAGTCTTACAGGATTTCCTCTGTGATGGTGTATTTGTCAGTTTGCTAGAGCTGCCATAACAAAGCACCACCGACGAGGTGCCATAAACAACAGAAATTAATTTTCTCGCTGTCCTGGAGGCCAGAAGTCCAAGATCGAGGTGTTGACAGGTTTGACTTCTCCTGAGGCTTGTCTCCTTGGCTTGCACATGGCCTTTTCTGTCCATAGCCATCCCTGGCCTCACTTCTGTGTCCAAATCTCCTTTTTTTTTTTTTATAAGGACACCAGTCAGACTGGATTACAGCCCCTCTAAGTGCCTCATTTTAGCTTATTCACCCCTTTAAAGCCTTATCTCCAAGGTAGTCATGTTTTGAGACTGGAACTTTAATCTATGGATTTGGGGAGGGACATTCAGTGCATAACAGATGGCTTCTGTTTTCTTCAAGTATAAGGAAAAGAAGTTTCAAAGAGTGTGGAGAGCAGTGAAACAGTGATTTTTGGTCAGTTGAGGCTGGAGATAACTTGTTTATATCCATCCAGCCCAATTATTTGAGTTTCCACAGCAATATTCAGGAATAGGGTTGGAGTAAAAATAAGAACTCTGTCCTGTGATGAGGCTGCTAGTGCTCACATCGGCTTAGTGACCACCAAATGACCCTCTCTTCTGTGCAAAATTGAAATATAACCGAGTTTTATTCACAGCCTCAGCACAGTTACGCATTACTGTATGTCAGGGATTTTTCTGGCTGTTCTTAAATAGTTGCAAACATGAAAGTTAAATAAACCTATGATTCTGTTGCATTCGCCAGTGCAAAAGTTAGCCTGAACATTTTCCCAATTGGTTCTATAAATTGTCTTTCGTGATTGCTCACCACTGTCTCTGTTTTTCTTTCCCCGCTTTCTTCTTTTTCCCCATCTTCATGCATCAGTTATTTATTGAGCGCCTACTAGATGTCTGGCGCTAGGAATAAAAAAAGTCAACAGTCTAGTGTGGGAGACAGATGTGTATATATACAAAAAAATCTCCAAATGATAAGTATTATTACTAGAATAATAATTTGTTCATTTATCCCACAAATATATCGAGTGCCTACTAAGTGTCAGGCCGTGTGTTAGGCATGGGATAGAGACATGAGTAAGGTATAGTTTCTTCTTTCAATAAATTTACAACCTGGTATATAAAACTAAACAGGTAAGTACACAAAAACAATACAAAGTGACATTTGTAAAATATTAAAAGATCTCAAAGAAGGGAGTGACTCTTTTTTCTGCTTTCCCTTTCATGTTTGAGTATCCATTGAAAATAGGCATCACTGCATTTAAATAAAAAGAACTATGAAAAGAACATTCATTTCGCAAACATTTCTGACTGCTTGCTATCATTGTGTAGTGACAGTTTTGTAGCTCTTGAATTATGGGCAAGTGTCGCGTTGGGGGGATCTATGGCTTTTCTCTTCATTTGAGCTTATTGTCCACCGTGTGCACTATCAACACCCTTTTTCAGGTGGTGAGTTGATTGATGGTTTTCCTGAAATACTCATGAGAAACCTGCTGAATATTAAAGGTTAAGAAAAGTCCCAGTGACAGAGAGTTACTGCGATACCGGCTGAGCCGGAAGCCTGTGCGGGCCTAGCACATTATCTCAGATATCTGGGGCTTGAAACTGTGTACTGATGTGATTTTATAAAAGGTGAGGAAGAGCAGATCAAAAACGCTGAGAAGAAAATGGATTTTTGTAGAGTGTGTAATTGAAATATTTCCAAGTATCCTTTATTTTTACCTTATCTCAGGAAAAAAAGTTATTTACGACCAGAGACTTAAGAGGTTAATTGAGGCAACGGATATAAACTTGCTGTCTTCTTCAGAGTTGATGTGCTATACACACTCAGGGTGTTATTATCTGCAATCTAGACTTATTTTTTGGGGAAAATACTAATCATATTATGGAAATGTGTAGGTAGTTGGAGAGAGAGAAAGGAAATCTGATAAATGGTATATGTGGGATTTAGAATCAGTGAATAACCTAGTAACAGCAGAAAATTGCTTTGATGTCATGCAATGAACACCCGCTACCTGTATTTTGACTACATTGCAGAATCTTATTGTAGAGTGTGTCACAGTGGAAAGAGAACTGGATGGGAGTCAGGGCCTGTAAGTGCTAGTCTAGCTCTGCCATTTGACCTAATGTGCCTCATTTTCCCCATCTTTAAAATGAAATGGTTCTGGGGAAAGGTCTTCAAGGTCCTTCCAGTTCTGATAGTTCATTATTCTGTGATTACTATGTCCCATGCCTATTGAAAGCATTTTGACATTCTTTGAGTTGCTTAAGCCAGAGTTTCAGTTAGAATGCATCCAGTAGCCTATTTCTGTGGGCTGCTGGGAACAGCACGGCCTTGCTTCTCCAGGACTTGATGTGTCTTCTGTTAACTGCTGACAGTGAGCCATTCCACCTAAAGGCTCCCTTGGTAGCCTCAAAGATTGAAAGGACAAATGGACAGTGTTGAGAGCTCTGTGGAAGAGGAGACCTGACAGACGTTGATCATCATGGCCCCTTGGGATTTGCAAAGAGGAATGACTAGCACTGGGCCATTCACTGCAGCCAGGTCAAAGGTCAGGTCAGGAATGTGGACAATGCTGGTGACTCCAGGTAGGTCTAGGAGGGTAAATAAATCTATTTAGTCCCTCCTGAATCTTGAGAAGATCTGGGCAGCCAAGCTCACAAAGCTTAGGAAGTCTCCTAATTTCTGAAATATGTTGGAAGAAAAATGTGACATTCATTTAAAAAATATTTTTATTACCACTTAGTCATTGTATTCTTATTTAATACTAAGTTAATCGATTCTTAATATTCTCTCAGTTCAAACATTTGCTAAGCACGCTTTTATGATCACTTAGTAAGTTAAAAGTCTGGTTTCAACAATGGACTCCTTTTGGATCTTAGGATTTTTAGAATGTTATTGAAAGACCTTTGAGTTTTCTCCTTCAGTTTTAGTTAAGTAATATTAAATATAATTCTCTGGTGGCAGAGATTTATATCTATTATTATTTTGCTAAAAATAAGCTAACTTGGGGGTGATTATAAAATGATTTGGTGTACTGCCTTTCATGGTGATTAAAAAAAGTAATTGGTAATTTGTGAAAAAGATATTAAACCAGGTAACTAAAAATAATTTTGTGTGCTCAATACAATTATAAAAATTTAAAGGTCTTTTGTCATTGTTTCTGTCATGGAATTCCTGTAAAAATTTACATATTTCCCTTAAATACTGATTAAATTCTTGAACATTACTGATCATTAAAAAAACCCAGTTGTATACTTAATACATAGTACAAGATGATTCTCTTTTTTCTTCTCCTTTCCTCTTTTTTTTTTTTTTTTTTTTTTTTTTTTTTTTTTTTTTTTTTTTTTTTTTTTTTTTTTTTTTTTGCTTCTATCTAGTTGCTTCCAAGATCCGGTACTTACAGGAATATCATAACCGGGTTCTCCACAACATTTACCCTGTACCTTCAGGAACAGATATTGCAAACACCTTGAAATACTTTTCTCAGACCTTGCTAAGGTAAGCTTTAAAATATCCTCTACTTTGGAAGAATTCTTAGGTAGGACTGTTGAATTGACTGGGACCTAAATTTTATTGAACTGAAGGTTTTGAAGGGCCGTCTGTTTTCTAGTGCTCTGCGAGAAGAGTCTGGACTCAAGTTCTCTGGGTGTATATAGCAGATCAGATCACAGGCCTAAGTGGAAAGAAAGATTGGGTCGCGTGGCTACTGCCTGCTTTCCTCAGTTGAATGTCTTACCAAGAGCTTCCTATAGTGATAAAAGGTATATATCTGGCAGTAGCATAGAGCGGAATTAAAAGGAGAGCCTATATTGCTAGGATAAAGAATAGGAAGCACTTGTGGTCTTAAAGAAAATCAGAATTATGTAGCATTTTAGTTTTATCAGTAGTATTTCACATTCTGTGCAGTATAATATATGGTAATAACAATTATTTTTAAACCGTGTAACACTTCAAGTGTTCAACATGCTTTACAATTAATATGGAAATTCTCTGGAGGACCAGATAACAAAAACAAATATTGTCTGCTTTTACTATAAGGCAGAGACAAGAAGGGCCTATTTGCTTTACAGCTCTCGTTAGGAAAAACAAGCCAAGGTGAGCTTAGTTGTTGGGGAAATAACATCCAAGAAGTGAGAGGAACACTTTATTTTCCATTGAATTCTAAGGCTTAGTCTCTTCTGTTACCGTGACCTTCTCACTCCAGATCTGATTTTGGATACACATAAATTTGACTTGCTATTCTTTCTTTAGTTACATAACAACAAAAGTTTTGTAAGACAGGTATTAGGTAGGGAAAGAACACCAATTCGGAAGGAGTTTGTTTGCACTGGAGTTCTCTGTGGCCTGAGGCTTCACATGGACAGACTGAACACTTTCTACAAAGAAGCTTCCTGTGGTCAAGCCAGCTACTAGTCTTCTGTAGTCCAGCTATCTCTTTGTCCTTATTCTTTAGAATATCTTTTCTTCGTTAGAACCCTTAGTGTCCCTATTCAGTATTAAAGGGATTCTGTTGATCAGATTTGTAGATTTCATAATTGCAGAGTAAGTTTAAGACCTCGTTATAGGATATTTCCCGTCTTTTCAAATTATAGTGGAATAATTAGCTCAGTTTTCATAGTAATAATTAGATAAATGTATACATGAAGGCATCTGATTCTGTTCTCTTGAATTCTCCTTTTGTCTTTGAGGTCAGTTTCCTCAAAGGCAAACTTTCCTTTATCACGAATTCCAAAAGTTCTTGAATTGAGAGGCACTTTTCAGTAGGGAGCAAATTCTGAATGCTGTTTGCAAGGAAACTGACATCCTAGTTGGCACTTGGAAGCTTACTGCTTAGGTCTTAGTCATTGTACCAAAAAGTTGAGAAATTTAGGATACCAGAGTCATGTTTACAAGACACGCTTCCGTTTTCTTGAGCAATGGGTCATTAGAATATGATCATAGGTGATAGTGTTTTAATGGTGAATCTGGTGTTAAGGTAGTTTTGTTCAAGTGGCTGTTGGGGAAGAGTCTATGCAGTTGAGCTAAGTCCATTTTAAAGGGAGACATCAATATCTACTACTAATGGTAATATTAATATTGTATAATAATAGTGATTATATGTGTCAAGCACTGCTCTAAGCACTTTACAGGTGTCATCTTCTTTATTCCTTTATAATCTATGAAATAAGTGTACTATTATACCCATTTTACAAATAGAGACCTAAAGTATAGGGTGGTCACATTACTCAGAGGTACAAATCTAGAGAGCATTGGAACCTGGAAGTGATGTGGGTGCTCCTAACCCACCGCACATGCTTCCAACAGTTATGCTCTACTGCCTCTCCTTAGTTACCGTAGCACAGGGACACTTTTAGTGGCAGCTTGGCTTGGCCTTTGGGAATGCTGGCATCCATTAAGAGTCCAGGAGTAATTTGGATTCTCTTTGAGATTAAGGTAAGAAAGGAAGAGTTTAGTGCGAAGACTTACCATCTTTTTGGAAGTTAAATTGAGCTGTACCAGAGGTGATGTGGACAGTATTTCAATTCCCCGATGGTTTAGCTCTACCTCCCACTCAGTGAGTTGTTGCGAATAGCAGGTCAGAGCAGAGCTGACAGCCTGTGGGTGACACACACACACACACAAGTACACGAAGTGGGAGAAAGGAAAGAACACTGGGGAATGCCGGGGGCTGGACTTCAATACTTACAGATTCAACTCCTGGGCTAGACCCAATGCATTTTCTTTCTTCTCTTTTCCTACCTCAGCTTTTTTTAAAAAAACCCTTTCATCTCTTTTGTTTATTGCTTTCTACAATAAACAAAATACAGGAAATACAGAACTTACAGCTATTGTCCTATACATTGAACTAAGTCATGATCACTTTTACTGTTGGGAAATGCACACCTAGCAATCATGTTTATATTTCTTTATTTTATTTATGCTATTAGAAAGTTCAAGACAAATAAGATGGTGTAGGTATTTGGTGTCCAAGATTATTGACATTAAGATTTTTTACTTACAAACCAGATGGTTCCTTTTGCATTTTATATAATTTAAAAAATCTTTTAATTACAGTTTACATTCAATATGATTTTGTATTAGTTTCAGGTGTACAGCATAGTGGTTGGACAACCAGCATTTTATATAATGTTTACATTCAGAAGCACTTCATGCTTTCAGAATTCAGATTCTTGGAAGGAAAGGAGAACACAGAATTAGAGATTAATGCTCACAGAGTAACCCTCTGTCTTTCTATTTGAGTATTCTCAAAGATGTTAAAATTATATTATTTTGGTTAAAATATACAAGCTGAAGTTCTAGTAGCTTCATTTGAGTAAGAATTGCATTTTTAAAGTAACAGTCCTCAGGTATTCATGCATGCATATAACTCTCATTGATTTCAGTAGAGTTTTGTACATATTTCCAAAGGCAGAGATTATCCTAGCTGTTTAACTTCAATTAATTTAATCCACAGGGGAGGAGAGATTCTATTTAGCATCACCGACTCGATCAGCAGTTGCACAGTGCACGTATGTCCACTTAGCTCATAATTAGAGTCATGTTAGAGTTCATGGAGCTTCCCTAACTAAACTCTAGTCTAGTGGAAGGTGACTCCTGTGTGTTACGCAGTTTGCTAGCCCTTGTTGAATTGAAGGGACTTTAGTTCAAACTCCATCTATTGCATGAACCCTTCTGGAGCAGTGACTTGGGGGTCCGTGTAAAATTTCATCTGAAGGCTGAATTGTACTCATTTTAATTTAGTAGGAATCTTAGGGTAGGAATGGATACATGGTTTACACACAACTTTAGGGTTTAGTTTTTTTGATCGTTTTTAGTATTAGGAGCAGTTACAAAGATCATCCAATTTGATTCCCCCCTTACTGCTATCAGAGGGGTCTGTCCATTTTATACTAGAAGCATTCTGGGGCCGTGTTTTAAACATCTAAGTTCTTTAAGGATCTTGCCTTTTACCTGGCAGAACATTTAGAGGTTTCCAGTCTTTCTGTGTCAAATATTCTTTTAGAGCCCCTTCCTCTACATCTCTCTTCTGGTGCCAAACTGCTAGCATGTGACATCTTGAAAATCACTAAGTTTGGGGAAAGCTGCTTGCTGCTAGCTCTTTAGAAAAAGTTTAGTATGTTTTTATAAGGGGTTCTGGCCTCAGTTCAATATTCTTAATTGAATTATAATTTTTGGATTACGTAAGAAGAATATATAGGCCTTCAAATTACTGATTTGGGGCCCACAAAGTAGCTTTAGAGCACAGCATGATCAAGGACATTTTGTTTAGTGCATAAATTCAACTCAAGTCAACATTTATAATCTTATAGAAAGTTTATTTTTTGTATTAATTTTCTGTGCTATAAATACCTTGGGGCAACTTCTCATCTTTACTGACACCCACAGAGATCTTCTCTTGATTTCTCTTGATGTTGGAAGTAAACGCTTGATAAAGAGGATCTCAGGAGGGAGAAGGAAAGGTGAAAGGTTGCCTGCTGGGTCAAACTCTTCTGGGCAAGGCGTTGTTAATTTCCTGTTTGGTTGGATATACAGACTTCTGGGAACGAATTTCAGATGGGGAAGATGGTTTTATGGTTCCCAAGTTAGACAGTTTGGTTGGGGAAATAATTTTTTTTTTCTGAATAAAATTCACAGAACATCATAAAATCACAATACATTATACATTTATTCATGAGCCCTTCTTAAGTTTTTCCACAAATGGAAACATTTCCTTACATTGAAACATGAATGGTGAATTGAAGCTGGTTTCATGGATAACTCATCTTCAGCCATTTTTTTCTCAACCTCGCCACTTATTAAATCTAAATGCAGTGAGAGAGTTCTACCATTTCGGTGCTAACACCCTTCCCTCCCTGCTTGTAAGGAGTTGTTGCTGCTATCATTTGGGAACCCCACATATTCAGGGAGGGAAAAGAAAAAATCAAAGTAGAGTCTCCAAAGTTGATTTACTAGTGTTTGTCAAATTATATCATACTTTGGAGAAATGCTAATGTATATTTGAAAATATAATATGCTATATTTCCCCCACCAAGGAAAAGTTTGACGAGAGCACTGTACTTAATTTAAAGGATAGCATTAATATATGATAAACAGAAAATTTGATTCTCAATGGCAAAATATTTTTTTATGTCATTCCTCTAAGATCCACATCTTGTAAATTTGAAAAGATGCGGTAGTAGGCTAATTTAAGGCTGACATTTGGGAAACAGCATTTCTGATTTATATCCACTGTGATTCTAAAGGCATTGCTAGTAGGATAGAATCCTGCAGGATTACGATAGTTTTTTGGTGACTGGGCTTGTTATCAAGAATGTAACATTTAGAGGTGGTACTTTTAGGAGTAATTGAATTATATGAGGAAAGTATAAAGTCTGATGGAAAATCTGACAGTATTTATATTAGATATAGGCAGGCAGGGGTAACTGGAATGTTGGTATTATCCCATTGTAAAGTATAAACTTACAAAGTTAAATACATCACACACAAAAAAGGTAAATTAAATCCCTTTAAAAGTTAAAAAACTTACACTAAATCTTAAGTTATTTATTGCTAAGAAGTATTACATAACTATTCTGAAATTATTTTTATTATTATTAATTGTTTTTCCCTGGACATTGGGTAACAGAAGACAAAGGAAATCGAGGTAAATTAGGCACATAGAAAATAAAAAGCATGTAGCCATTTTTCTTACATTGTAACATATTTTGCACCAAGAGTATATAAAAATAAATGTAAATTTGGAATAGCAAGCATGCTTGACACTAACCAATTCTTCACCTCACTGTAAAATTGGAAATGTAATATCATTAACTAAGGACTTAGTAATGTTTGATACACATAGAATAAGCCTAAAACAAGGTTTTTTAATGTAATGAAACATTTATAAATTGTTATCTATTTTGATTAACATATAAAAGCACATTTTAAGTGTAGCAGATATCATCATTATAAGGTATAGCTGTTGTCTTTAATGATAAATAGTGTAACCTCATTTAAAAAAACCTACTAAACATTTGGCTACGGAGTCATTTCTTCTATTTTTAAAACAATGGCTTTTCTGCTTTATCGCTTTTACTAAAAATAAAAGCTTTTTATTTAAAAATGAAGGCTGAAAGAAAGCCAGTTTCATTTTAGAATTTATTTTTATTCCCATTAATTTTTTTTAACTTTCTAAATTATCTTTCCTCTAGTTTTTAGTGAGTTTTGTTGAATAATAACGTAAGTAGCAGCAGTAATATATGAGATCTCCTTGTATGATATACAGCTACATGACAGATACTGCTTGCTTAGTCTTTAGAATTTTGAAGGTAACTATTTAATAAACCACTGTTTGTATTCATAAAATAAAATGTTTCCTCCCCAACATGCAAAATTAAAAAAACACACATAAATAACCATTATCATTAGTTCACAGACATACGCTACAGCCATCTAATATATATTATTTTACAGCTTTTCCAATGTAGTTTAGCTAACATTTTAGAAATATGTATTATTTCTAAATTCATATGCCTGTTTAAACTTCATTATCTCAAATGATACTGACAGAATGTCATGAAACAGTATCATAATATACATATAGACATTATTTTGATGCAATAAACATGTGATTTTTAAGACTTTCTTAATAAACACACATGTTTATTCTTTGCTAAAACATGTTTCTGCAAGTGCCATACCTATATTTTGCAAGTTTTTATTTCCCTGATTAAGACAGTCTTGCTGAAACTTCCTTTGCTTTGAAAGCTCCTTTTAATTAGGAATAAAAGCCCTAACTTGCTAGATAAACCTGTTGTTTTTCCTTCCAGGAAACTTCTTTACCAGATCGATAAACTGTAAAACATGGGTTTGGCACTGAAACATGCATTTTTATATTTTTGCTCCTTACTAACCAGATAACACATGAGATGCAATGCAACTTCCCCAAAGTAAGCCTTGCATTATTGGTATCTGAGCACAAAGCTGTGTGACTTGAACTAGATTCGTAGATGCTCCTAGTGTGGCCATTGCATCTTATGTGGGACATATCTGGTGTTTTATTATTTGTTTTAGAGTGTCATTTCAATGTAATGTGCTGTTCTTTGTGTCTTTGTTGTCTCTTTTTTTTCTTTGTCCCCCCAACAGCATTTTGTCCCGCACAGGGAAGAAGGAAAACCAAGATGCCTCCAATTTGACAGTGCCCATGACCATGTGTCTTTTTCCTGTGCCATTCCCACTCACCCCATCTCTAAGACCGCAGGTCAGTTCCATCAACCCTACTGTTACTCGCTCCCTCCTTTACAGCGTCCTGCGAGATGCTCCCTCTGAACGTGGCCTGCAAAGTCGTGATGCTCACTTGTCAGACTACCCTTCTTTGGACTATCAAGGCCTCTACGTGACTTTGGTGACTCTCCTGGATCTAGTTCCTTTACTACAGCACGGCCAACACGGTGAGCATTTGATCGAAAACTTTGAAAATGTATATGTATGTTTATGGAAGCTGGAAGCTGTTGTTATTGGAATAAATTGTTTGAAAGGTCTTTGTGTGGCTAAAGCCTTTCTTACACTGACATTTAATTATGGTGTTTTCCATCCTAACATTTTGCTGTTTTACGGCCAGAGGGATGTTATCCAAGTGGGCCTGGATTAAGTGGGAAAGGGCTGGGGAGAGGAGGTAGACTATAACGGGAATTTATCTGAACTGCTTATCATACAGGCTCTTGTTGAAATGATTTGGGATCTAACACTTCCCAGATTTGCCTGCTGACAAAAAGGTGGAGCTTGAAGAGCAGGTCAAATACACTGACTTAATTCTGTGATTTTCAGGAGGCAAATCACAATCTCTCTGGGACTCATTTTTTCTGTCTTTAAACCCAGGAGATTAGATAAGAAGAAATCTCAAAACAAATAAATAAATAAACAAATAAATAAATAAAAAGAAAGGAAAATGAAAAGGAAATCTCTAAGAAGTGTTCCAAATTTAAGTAGCAGTCATGGTGCCTTGGGACAGAAGCCTGAGAGCATGCCCCTAACCTCTTCCCTTTCTGCTGGGCGTCCTTGGTCAAGTTCCTTACCTTGTTTGCTTACCAAGTCCTTTTAACCCATAAAAAGAAGTACAACAATTTCTACTGCTTAACCATTCAATGTTCTATTTGGGCGAATCAAATGGAAAACCATACAATAAGAAAATAAACTATTTTTTAGAATCAGATGCATTTATGATAGTGAATACATATTTCAAATTTAATGACAAAATTTGTTAATCAGGCTTTATAATTTCACCTTAACAAACTTTTTTAAGAAAGAAAAATGAAAGAATTATAATGGAATTATATTGCCACAGTACTAACAAGTGAGAAAAATGGACTTCCGAAACATCAGTTGTTTTAACGTGAAAGCACTGAGAATGTGGTTTCTGGAGGGATGATAACTAGAGTTTCACTGTACAGAAATATTGGAATGTGGGAAATGGGTGGGTGATGCGAGGCTCTTTTGCCTTTTAGTTATGGCTAATTCTCCTACCAGAATGCTTAATGGTTATTTAGTAAGATGTGTTCTTAATTTGGAAGAAATGTTTTAAATCTATTTTCATAAAAATGATGAAATAATGATTATTGAATTTGTTTTTGCTTACATTTACAATTCTGTATTATAGTGAATATAAAAAATGTAGAAATTTGTAAATTTGCTTATCATATAATTTTGTAGCTGTTTTAAGACTGGTCACTTTTATTGTGATCTTATCCCAGCTCAGAAGGTAAAGGAGATGACTCTGAACATAAGGCTGTCAATGTGGTGAGCTTGCTGGGTGGTGAGCTTGTCAGTGCTTTTCCTTTGTGACGACCACGGTGTCCTGAGGTCACCGTGGACCTGAGTGGTCCTGGGCGGGGCCACTGTGTTAAGGCAACTGTTCTTTGTCTTCAAATCCCCTTGATTCAGAGAAAAGCATTCAGTGTGGTAACTCATGACTCATTTAATTGCAATTAATGTGTAAATTATGGCAATTTTAGGGAAATGATTTGTATTTTTGCCTTTATACCCACAGTTATTTTGTGACTTTTCACTGTTATCTGTATACTGTACTCTTGTTCTACGTAATAGAGCTTGGAAGATAGCGGAAAACTCACTTAGCTGTCCCTTAGAGGTTAAAGATAGTACCGAATTGTTTCCCTAAGGTGATCTGAGTGACATCAGAATCCCTGAGAGAGCTTGGACCATGGAATTCTGGGTTCCAAGCCTGGACTGCTGAATAAGAGTCACCAAATTTTTAACTAGATTTCTGGGTGATTCTTTCGTACACCAAGTTTGGGAGCCACTGCAGTAGGGCTGGAGGCTATGTCCACACGTGGGGCAGTGCATTGTACCCAGAAGAGTCACATTTTTGTCTCAGTTCAGATATTAACTCTTAGGAAATTTTGGACAATCACTCCCTTTTTCTAGGCCTCAGTTTTCTCATATGAAGAATGTTCCAGATGGGCTCTCAGGCCTCTTTCTGTGCTAATGTTCTATAAGTAGGCTAAAATGCAGCTGAGGTGTCTTTTTAGGAACAGCTTCACTTCCTTCTTAGTGAACCACCTGTGGATTTTTTTGTTTCTTCAATTGGAACCCAAGGTTGACTGACCCTTGCTCTCCAGTGTGCAGTGTGGCTATATCTTCTTTGTTGACAGTTGATTGCTTGCTGAGATGGCATATTAATTCTAATGAAAATAGAAAATAACATTAGGCAACAAAATACGCTAAGAAAGTAAATCTGCAAAATGAGGAAGTCTAATAATTCCTTTTACAATGCATATGAAAATGATCAAAGTCCTCATTCTCAAGTCTTGGCTGATGACCTATATGTTGGGAGGTCCAGAAATATAAAAAATGCACATTCAGTGCGGTAAGATTTGGTCTACATGCATTCTACAGTTAGTTATGTTTTTTTCAAATGTCCTCTATTGTTACTCCTTATGCAGGTAATAATAATAGTAACAGTATTAATATTAATAAAGTGGCTGATATTTGTGGGGCACACCTTATGTGCTATGTTAAACACTTTACGTTTACCTCATTTAAACCTCCTAACAATCCTAATGAAGTGAGGTAGGTACTGTTTCTATCCCCATTTTAATATGTTGATAGATTCTTATTAGGTGTTGTGTTCTTCTGTGATAATTGATAACTAAATGCATGGGGTCATGCAGCATCAGTTTACAGCTTCCTTTCTCTGGTGTGCGCTGAATCTGCCGTTGGGCCGGAGGATGCAGATTACTGCATTGCCCAAGACTCCAGATGTAGGAAGATTGTGGTTTGGTTGATGGAGCAGAAACAGCCTGGTTTTATTTCCAGTCCTGCCTGTGACTTTCTAAAACTTCCAGTGAGAAAATAATTTAACATCCCTGTGCCACAGTTATGTTGTGTAAAATGTAATGAAGGTAAGAATGCTGGAGGGATTTCAGGATTCGTTGTCATGTGGAAAGTGCTTCTAATTTATGAAATTGGGGAGCAAGATGAATATCAAGTATCGTTAAAGATTGATCAAGTATTGAGGAAAAGCTCATATAATAGATGTTTATGTTTCTGAATGCAATCATTTGTTAGTCGTTTATTGAGCAAATGTTTCATACCCAGTATACTGAGCAGTTGGTTTCAGAATTCTTGATAGGAAGGGAGCAATGGTTGCTTACAATTTAAATCAGTTCAGAAAAACTTAGAATGTGTACTTAGTGTATTTTGTTAAATGGCAAAATATTCAGTGACTGATGACTTAATTTTGTTTTGTAGATCTTGGACAGTCGATATTTTATACGACCACATGTTTGCTGCCCTTTCTCAATGATGATATTCTGAGTACTTTGCCCTACACGATGATATCAACGTTAGCTACCTTCCCTCCATTTCTGCACAAGGATATTATTGAATATCTTAGCACATCTTTTCTACCAATGGCTATATGTAAGTTCAATCTTACCTAATGCTAGATTATTTTTATATATTGTACAAATGGAAATTGCTTTTGCTGTTTGAGGCTGTAGATTTTCAGGATCATAATGAAATCACCTGCTATGGACATATGCTATGAGTTAAGTTCAGTCATTTCAGCATGAATATTATGGTGAAAACCCAAAACATGGAAGATGATTATACCTTAGAATTGTTTTATTCACATAGTTTGATCTTACGCAATAGAAAGAAAGAACATGCCAAGGCACGGTCTATATTTCCTGCATATAAATGATGGTATTTTTTGCCTCTGGAGAAAAAACGGTGGAGAGAGTGTTGCCTCAGATGTAGGAATTTATCGTTTGCATTTGAATGCAGTGAGGTGCGATGAGAAGAACCACGAACAGAATCGGGATATGTATGTTCTAGGTTCAGCTCCATCCGCAGTCTGCTGCGTGTTGTTGGGCAGCTACAGCGATTGAAATGCCATCTCCGGGATGATGGTGGCATCAGCTTCCTCTCACAGGGGTGTCATGAGGATAAAGTGAGTCAAAACTTAGGAAAACACTTTGACAAAAGCTAAGGCTTGAGACTCATGTGCAGGGTACCGTTAGAAATAAGGAACTGATTTAAATTTTGTTTCGCTTTTTTCAGACTTAATTCTTCAGGCTTTTTAGACATAAGAGCAAAGAGAGAAAAAAATCTGGGCTATGGTTTTTACAATCCTCCAAACGTATTTTTTATAGAAATGGATTATGAATTAATTTGCGTTTCAGTGAATAATCTGAAAAGAAAATAGGTCTCGATTCGAATCAGAGCTCTGCTGCCAGCTAGCTGTGTGACCTTAGGCAAGTTAATTAAAGTTTGTTTCTCATCTGTAAAATATCAATAGAATAATAATAATAGCTGCTTCTTGGGATTGTTGTGGTAATTGCGGTGATGATGGCCCAAGACGGTAGGTCAGGTGCTAGCGTAATTAGCACAATGCCTGGTGTTCAATAAGTGTTAGTTTACTTTTCTCCACTCCTCAACTCTTGTTCTATAAAAACACCTCTGTTGGTCACACCTTCAATTATTAGTGATCATTTTAATGTTATGTACTTATGATCTCATTAAAGATGTCACTCTATAAAGATATATATCTTTGAGCCATATTTATGTATTTTACAGTCAAGTTTAATTTTAACTATGGAATTGTAATTTTCATGTCTTTTAAGCAAAGAGTCTGACTTCTGTCTAAATTATATAGTGACTAAAAAAAAAATTAGCAGACTGATTATACTATTCAAGTAATAGAATATTTAACCGTTGTCTTTTTTTGTTCTGTGTAACCTTACTGACAAGTACTTGTTTATGGCTACAGGCTTAGAATTGGGTAGCCATTAAAAAAAATAAATATATCAACTGTTAAACTTAGGCATAGGAATTAATATTTTTTTTAATGAATAGCAGATGAGGCTGTATCTTTGTAATAATTAATCCAATTCACTGTATTTCTAAGTTTTAGGAATAAGTTAATAATATTGGGAGAGGCATTGAATATATTAGGCCTATGAAGTTATACTTAAGACCAATCATGCATTGTGACAATTTGCAATTTGTTTCTTCACCGTTGATTAATTTCTGCTTAATTAGAAACCAGGACCCCAAAACATGCCTTGTAGTCACACTGAAATTCTAACTTATTTAAATGTGTGAACTATGGCAATGAAGGAGGGCAAAAGAGTAAACTGAGTTTCCAACATACGTGTGAATTTTGGGGCTTATTCGTGGAGTAACTTGGGGTTCATTTAACGGTAGGAACAAGTCACCAATGTCTCTGAGACTCCATTTTCATCAACTGTAAAGGAAGGGTTTGGAAGAAATTTTCCATCTCTAAGGTTATTTCTGGCATTAATAATCTAGGTTAAATAATATCAACATTATTTCATGTAAGAGACACTGTCTCTCACTAACCCAATTATTGAACAGAATAAATTGGTTCATTTATTTTGTTGCTCTGGTTTTAGTCACTTAGTTCTGACTAGTTTCTCTTCACCGTTCCTGCAGTTCAGTAGTAGCCATCCACAGGTTATTCGGTAGTTTCTTTTGTACTTGCCCCTTCACAAGGTAGGTACAAAGACACACAGGCCCAAAGACAGAGGGATCAGTTCTAGATTAATCATGTTCAAATGAATTGATGTGAGATGAGAATTTGGGTCTGTTGCTTGCATCCTTGTTGTTTTTATTTTTTTGGAGGTTGCTTTCGTGTCTAGAAATTCTGACAGAAACAAGAGAGGAGCATTTAACTTCTTCCAGACTATTTTTATTTCAGGACGGAGATGTTAAGATGAAGGGTGTTGCATTTTTTGAGTACTTGATAAAGTCTTTAAGACCAAAGAGATTTTATCTCTGTGGCATGGTGTTCAAAGTCAAATGTAAAACATGGACAGTTTTTCAGGTATTAAATGATTATATCATTAAGGGCCTAGAAGATGATGTTCTGAGCTCAGAGTCGGTCTAATGAGGTATCATAGCTCTTTCAGTTTAGGAGCCATGAATGTTATCAGTTGTGTTCTTCATGTTATTTTTGTCAACAAACCAAGTACCATGCTTTTATTTTAAATAAGTCTTTTTGGGGTGGCATATAGCAAACTGCAATTTATTGTAAAAATTTCTTCTGACATAATCTTTTCTTTTTAAATTCTTCCCTAGATAAGATATACTTCTTTTTATCCCAAGTTTGTGCAATAAGCTCATTTATTTAAAAATCCTAAGGAGTTGCTAAGAATTGAGAAAGTCATTTGAATTTTACCATGGGAACCTCTCTTTTTCTGATAAAGAATCTGTGACTTGTGGACCAAATTGAAATATGGATGTTGGGAAGATGCTATTTGGCAGCGAGGAGAAAAAGCTGATCCCAGATGAACATTAATTGATGTAGGCTATGTTATTTCAAAGATAATAATAAAGCCAAACAATTGTATCAGTGAAAGATGCTTCTGGTGTATCTCGGTAACCAGGACTGTGCAGTCTTGTCTAGTTTCTTTTCTAAGTTAAATTTCCCCCAAAAGTCATTTAACCTCTGGAAAAACAAAGGTTCATTCAGATCTTTGCGTTGACTTAAAAACAATTGTCTGACTTAATTGAGTATTTGGTTTCAGACGATTGGCCCTGGATCATTTTTGTTCTACTCCTACAAAGCTTATGTGTTTTGTTCCTGTGAGCTTCCAAAATCTAATAAATATATACCAAAAAAGACAGTAAGAAACCAACACAAGAGCCCTGACTGGGTAGCTCAGTTGGTTAGAGTGTCATCCTGATACGAGGTTGCAGTTCGATTCCTGGTCAGGGCACATAAAAGAAGCAACCAATGAAATCACAAATAAATGGAACAAAAAATTCACGTTTCTCTCCCTCTCACTCTCCCTTTCTTTTCCTCCTCCTCTCTTTCTCCTTTTCTCTAAAATCGATAAATTTAAAAAAACCATAAGATGTTGGTGGCATTTAAGTAATCTTTTATACATAAAATCTGTTTTATTGGCAAATGATTGTTTTTGTAAGGTAGGCCTTACTTACTGGTCTTTAAGTGTTTATTGTTGAAGTGGAGGAATTGTTCTGAAATAAGATTTCAGAAGAGCTGAATTATTGTCCTTCAACTACTGACAAATCTCTTAACTTCATCAAACTTTAGTTTCCTTAGCTGCAAAATTGTGAATAATTATCACCTTCCCTGTCTACATCCCATGTTCGTTGTGATGACCATGAGATAATGTACAGGAATGACCTTTGAATATTGTATGCTACACAAGCGTATAAGCAGACCAAACCCTTAGTCAAATGACAGATGTGTCAAGTTCCATGTTAATTAATTCCAATATTCTGCTCAAATTCACATGTTGTCCTGAAATGTAGTCATCTTAAATATTGCTTGAGATAAGGGGCCATCCTCTGGGGCTTGGGATTTTTTCCCCTAGAGTTTGTTGAATTATAACAGCAATTGTTATAACAGGTTTTGATCTCACAGAACCTCCACAGTGTTGATGGGCAGTGCCGTGTCTATGATTTTTATTAATCTACCAGTCTGTAAATATTTTAAAACTGCACAGACTTCAGGGTCCTGGTGTCTTTGTCTCCCATTATGTCAAACTAATAGGCCCTTCTGAAGGCATAGATGTCTACTCACTTATTTAAATGTGTGAACTATGGCAACTAAGGAGGGCAAAAGAGTAAACTGAGTTTCCAACATACGTGTGAATTTTGGGGCTTATTTGTGGAGTAACTTGGGGTTCATTTAATGGTAGGAACAAGTCACCAATGTCTCTGAGACTCCATTTTCTTATGTGTCCATGTGTCTCATGAAACACAGTTAACTGTGTTGCACAGAGGCCACTTGTTAAACCATTCAGGGCAATCTGGCTGTGCACAGGAAATGGTTCCGCTGCATGGCGGAGCCAGCACCAGAATGCGTTTCTTCTTCCCAGACGACTCCATTATCTTTCCCCCTTAAAAAAGTAAAAGGCTTGCGGGGTTTATTTAAATATTCCAATGCAGACCACTTCTTACCACCATCTCTCATCTAGATCAGTCCAGTAGCTTCTGAACTGGTCTCCCTGCTTCTATTCTTAGCCCCCCTATGCCTGTTCTCCGCCAAAATCAGAGCTAATCTCTAAACATGTAAATAGATCATGTCACTTCCCTAATCAAAACTGTCTAGTAGTTGCTCTGGCTGGTGTGGCTCAGTGGATTGAGGGCCGGCTTGTGAACCAAACGGTCTCCAGTTCAATTCCCAGTCACGGCACATGCTCCAATAGGGAGCGTGCGAGAGGCAACCACACATTGATGTTTCTCTCCCTCTCTTTCTCCTTCCCTTCCCTATCTCTAAAAATAAATAAATACAAATTTAAAAAAACAACCTTAAAAAAACTGTCTAGTAGCTTGCAATCACTCTTATAATCAAATTCAGTGACCCTCTGTGATCTGGCCCCCACCTACCCTCCTGCTTCGTCATCACCCCTCTGTGTCCAGCCCACACACATTGGTCTCTGTGCACTGTCATCAAGGTGCCAGGCTTTTGCTCCTGCTCCAGGCTCTTCCCTCTGTCTCAAAAACCTTTCTCACAAATGGTCACATGGTTTGCTTCCTCACTGTCTTTAGGTCTCAGCTCAAGTAGCACATCTGCAAGATGCCCTCACCCCCTAGCTAAAATGGGCTCTTCCCTCACTTCCTGTCCATTTCTGTGCCCTGCTGTGTATTTGTTCTCAGGTGTTTGTGTAGAACAGCATGGTCCATGGAACTTTCTGTGATGATGGAAATGTTCTGTAAAATTCTCTGTTGTCCAATACCGTGCCCACTAGCCACGGGTGGCATCTGAACACTTGAAATGTATCTAGTGAGACTGAGGAACTGAGTTTTAAATTTAATTTAATTTAAATTACTTTAAATAGTCACCTGTGGCTATGGCTACCATATTGGACATCACGGCTCTAGCATTTGAGCTCCATAAGGCCAAAGACCTGCCCGTCTTATACACAGCTGTGTCTCCAGGGCCTCGGACAATACCCAACACAGGAAGTGCTGAAAAAACACTTTTTGAGTAAGTGACTAGTACACAGGCTATCAAGTCAGGTGACTTGGGCTGTAGTCCTAATATTTAAGTTGATGTTCTCATGAAAATCATTTGATTTCTCTTTTATAAAATGGCTTTTCCCATATACTTTTTTTTTTTTTTTTTTGGTGAGACTCGTATAAGAGCTGTACATGATAGTATATTAGGAACTATGAAATGCGGGACCAGATTAAGGAACTGTTGTTGTTCATAGATGGAGGGGGCGTGGTAATGGTTATTCTAATGGTGCCGAGAGGATCAGGGACTAGGTCTGAAAACTGTCAATTATATTTTCTGAGCACAATGTTAAGTGTAAAATTTAAAAATTTTGATTAATTCTTTTCTTCCTAACATTGTATGTAGCTGTGGCCTTTTGCATCCTCATGGGGACAAGCAACACATCTGTTTACATCATGCTTTTTAACAAGATTCAATATATAATGTGTGCCTGTGTGCGTTTATTAAATTAGAATTGCAATCATTTTATTCAGTCTGTTAGAAGGCTAAGAGATTGCAAGGCACCGTCTGTTTACAGAATAAGCATTGGAACCAATTTCCTAGGGCTTGAGCCAAGGGAGTGCTTGTGGCTTTGTGATTGACCATACTTGAGGGAGAGCATGGATTTGTGGGGTGGAAGGGACATCCAAAGGTCACTGAACCATTTGGGCTCTTCTATAAATAGACTTTACCTAAATCATCTGAAGCACTTTGGCGTCTCTCCCATTTACAGAGGCCTCTAGGCACAGTGATTCTCAATCTCCCTTAATAGTAGTTTTTATTTTTTGAAATGCTTATTATTAAAAAGTTTGAGATGAATTTAAACAAAGCTGAAATCCAAAAGGAATGGATATATACACATATATGTGTGTGTATGAAATTTTTTTTGAGACTTTCTTTTTCTTCCTTAAACAAAGGGCATAAGGGGCATGCAATTATTCCTCCCACACCTGGGCACCTTACTGAGTGTTTCTGTCTTATTTCTCATCAATCAAGTGTACTTCTCAAATGGAGGGCCAAGGGCCACTCGCATCAGAGTCACTTGATGTGCCAGTTAACTATGGAACGTTCCTGTTTCCAAACTGAGTTAAGCCCTCTAGATACGGGTCCCCAAATACTGAATTTGAACTAACTCCCTGGCTCAAGTCTGAGAACAGCTGCATCTTATTCTTTAGGATTTGGCTCAAAGTGCTTTTTTCTTGATCAGTTACATTTACTTAATCAACTTTACCATCTCAGAGCAATGAACTGATCTCCACATCTTTGTATAACTTATATTGTATAGCCAAACGAATTTATATGTCTGAATATCACCTGCTTTATGGGTTTAACAGCAGCTCAGCTGCAAGTGATGAATAAAAGCAAACTCAGGTAAATGAAACTTAATTATAGACCTGTTTTATTTGTTTATTTCTATAAAGCTATTGTAATGGTCACTATCTAGTGTGGTACTCAAAGTCTTTTGTGTTAAAAAAAAATCATGGTAAATTTGCTTTGTCTACTTTATGACAAATCTTTTATTAATGTTTTAATGGTACTTTTATACATGTGTTTTATTATAAGTTGTCACATTCTTTTTGGGTTGTAGGTAAGATATTATTCCCACATATTACACTTTTAGACTAAAGTAACGTAAAATAAAATAAAGCAGATTTTAGGCTTATCTGCTTTTTGGTTGTCCATGTTTACGGTTTTTCCCTGATTTGCAGGAAATTGAGAATTGACGTTACACTCTCCGTACACTGTTCTAGTCATACTTTCTTGACAAGTTGCCACATAAGCCCAAATATAAGGAGAGGTTTCTTCTACTTCTACAGTTATCCCTGAAAAAACAAATTCATTTTGTATTTGAGTCTATAAAGTTTCTTTTATTGTGGGTCCTCTGTCAGTTACTGTGTTTAGAATAATTAAGTGCTCTTTGGAGACAACATATTACCCTGAATGACTTCAATCAGTGTTAGTTTTGAATGTTTCTTGGGGCTACCTGATACATTCTATTAAAAAAGACAGAAAGAAATTTAATGTAGAGTTTAGTATCATTGTAAACAAGCTGCTTAAAGATGTCTTAAATGGTTATCACCGGGAGAACACAATTATTCAGCTACACGAAGAATTCTGAAGAAACCAGCTTGCTTTGCGATAATGCTGGTGGCGCAGGATAAAGTGCTTAGCAGCAGTGTTATTCACGGAGTCAGAAAGTGCTGTATTTAAGGCAACTCAGATGGATCTGGAGATGGTAAGCTTAGAAAGCTGTTATAGAAAAGTCGTTCTCATGGTGATGAAGATGCTAATGGTTAAGTTACATGTGAAGGTTTGAATACAATTTTTTAATGACACTTGAGAGTTGAAATAATTTTTAAATTAACGTACAACTTTTTATAATACATGATTTAAAATTTGTGTAACTACATCAATAAGGTACCTATTATAAGTAGTCTATTATTTTATTTGCATCTCTAAAACTTAATATATTCAAGTTGGGTTCAGAAACTTTTTATTTTTACTTTCTTATGGGGATACCTTCAACATACCTGTATTCCTGGGACATGGAAGACTATGATTTTTCTTTCTTTTCCACCCAGATACAGACATCTTGGGAGCATAGAGCCCATCTAAGTACAGCTCTGTTAAAGCCATTACATCACATTTTGTCACTGTTCCTGCTCCATGTAGATTCTTGCTAAACACTGACTACTGATGATGACAACTATAGCATTCATATGCAAGGGCAAATTTTGTAGTTTTATTTGTGTAAAATGTTCATTGATTTGGATGGGACTTTCAAAAAAAGTTTCTGCTCAGCTCTCATGCTCTAGGCAAAGTAGAAAGTGTATATGTGTGTGTGTGTATATATATATATATAGAGAGAGAGAGAGAGAGAGAGAGAGAGAGAAAGAGAGAGAAAGAGAGAGATTGTGTCTAATCAAAAATATTTTGGTTTCAGTGGGTTCCTCAAGGAGAGAAGGAGTTCCTGCCCATGTGAATCTCTCTGCATCCTCCATGCTAATGATTGCAATGCAGTACACATCGAACCCAGGTAGGGGAAACCTGGGTGGCTTGACTCATTCCAAAACCAATGATTAGGCAAGACATTAGACAAGCAGGCTGAAAGTTCTCATGTGAGAAGAACTTGTCTTGGCGGATAAAGTGAAAATGGGTTAGAAAACAGAGTTTTAGGTTGAAATCAGTTTCCCATACCTATTGCTATTAGCAGTCATCTTGCAGGCTAGTGATGTTTTCAGAATGTTTGAGGACACAATTTTAGAATATTGACTGGAAATTGATTGAATATAAGTATACAGGAATAGTTGAATTAGAAATATAAAAATCACCTGCAATTCTATTAATTAAAGAAAACCATTGTTAATAATTTATGAATTTGCTTCTCTAAGGCCACACAAGTATACCTGAACATACATGTTTTACTACATTTCTGATTATTTCCTTAGAATAAATTAATAAAAGAGGGATTAATTGGCTAAAGGACTTGAAAAAATTTCAATAGTCTCACTAATTATATATGAAAGTACACTTAACCTGTCATTGAGTATTAATCATAACATTTCTATAGAGTTGAATAGGTGAAAAATAATATCTCATTTTGAGTTTCATTTCTTTGATTACTAGTGATGTTGGACAGGTTCCACATGATTTGCTTTGTTTGATTTCCATTCATCAGTTTAATTGCAGATGAACTTTGGGAAACTGATCTGAAAAGGGGCTGCCTGTTGGAGTCACATGCTGAGATATGACAATTTTTATTTTTACTTAATGTTTATTTGGAAGGTGAACAAATTTGGTGGCACTGTTTGCAACCTTCTACTTAATTACATAGTAAATAATCATTGTATTTTGACTCAGGATGAGGAGAAAAGTATTTTTCATTTTAAAACCTCAGTGCTTCCAGTAGGGAGTATCATCCTTTACATATGAAATCCCTTATGATCATTATATCCATTTAGTTAAAATGTATATATTTTGGAAGTTATATCTCATATCGCACTCTGTTTGGCTTAAAGTACCCTGAAAATGTCATGTATATTATATAGTATATTCTGGAAAAAAATCCTTTATTTGGAGTCTAGTTAATTGAAGTCTCATCATGAGGCTTTGGTCCTAACTTCTAAGTTGCCAGGAAGTGAAGCAGTGCAGGTAAATCGCGTGCTTTGAGGTCGGTTGTATGTGGGTTCACCTCTGAGCTCACCTGCAGATTGCCAGTTAGTATAACCTTGAACAACTTTTAACTATCCTAAGACCAAGTTTCCTCGTAAAATTTCTGTAAAATGGGAATAATTCCTCCTGCAGTGCCTTAAAATGTTGCAAGGATTTAATGAATTAAGCATATGTAAAGTGCTCACTTAGCGTAGTGACGGGCACATTGTAAATGCTCAATCAGTAGCAGTGGGATTGCTACAGTATGCCATTTTCTTCATGGAGTTGAACGTTTCACAGGGAGACCACCAGGATCAGATAGAATTACTCCTGTTATTCCTAAGTCTGTATCTTCATCTATTCGTGGGGGAATGTTGATAGCCAGAAATTAATTCTATAATAAGAATTACATTTGGAACCCCAAACCAGCCTAGTGATGTGGGAAGCTGTTAAGAAGTGAGGCGATATCCATCAGGAGACGGTCTGGGACCAAGTGGTAGGTCATCATCTTATTGTTTGAATTTTCCTTGGGGGAGATAGCAAGAGGCAGCTTGATCCTTGCAGTCTTTGCACATCAGGGATGGAGTATAGACCTCGTTCAACTAACAAGCATCTGTCGAGCAAATCCCCTGTACACGGTTCTGTGCCAAGCCCTGGGAAACCATCAGAAAGTGTCAGGTTGGGTGCTTGCTATTTGGAGCTTATACCTAACTGGGAAGATTAGGCATATTCACCTAAATCATTAATTGACAATACAAAGAAGCATATGAGACATGCAAAATAAATACTATAGATAGTGTTAATTCATCAGAAAGTGAGAACTCTGGATTAAAAGGATTAGGGAAGGCTTCGTGCCACTTGCGCAAAGTATGGGTCTTAAAATATGGATAGAGTTTTGACTGATATGGTAAGTAGGACCCTCTGGGAAGGGAACCAGTTTAAACAGAGGGACTCTGTTCATGGGCTGTCAGTGCACAACCGTGAAGCGGGGCCATGTAGCAGACACATGGAGCATAGCAGATAGTGTGTAAGAGAAAGTGGCCTGGAATACCTGCCCTTGAGAATTCACCGATGGCTTAAGAACAAGATTCCTGTTCTAGAGGGTCATCTATATATTCAACAGATAGTCAATGACTATGTACTACATGCCAAAACTGGGGACATCATTGTTAGGGAAACAGAGCTGCCCCCTGCCCTCACCTCACGAAGCTTATCACATGGTAGGTGGTGGGGGAGGGGGAGAGAAGACATTAAAGACATTAATCAAATAATTATAAAAGCACATGTGAAGTTTCAGCTGTGACAAGAGCTTTGAAAGATGTACGTTGTGCTATGAAACTCTGTAATAGGAGATTTTTCTCTTATTGAAGAGGCCGAGGAGGGATTCTGTAGGGAAGTCACAGAAGGATGAGTAAGCAGCGCTGACAAGGCCGCAAGGGACAGGGCTTCAGGCAGAAGAATCCCGTGTGTCTGGAGGGCACTTGATAAGCTGGTGGGGCTGAAGGTCAGTGTAGCAGGGCCGCATCATCGGACATGAGACTGGAGACTTCTGTGGGCCAGGACGCGTGGGATGTCATGGACTCTGTTTGGGAATCCTGTGTTCATCCCAGGCCTAATGGGAAGGCAGCGAAGGACTTTGAGTAGTTGGTTACATGTGTTACCCAGGCTACAGCTGAGAAAGGGTTAAAAAGGAGCCAGAGTGGATAGAGGCGGACCGTGCGGAGGCCACTGCATTTGTCGAGGCGTGCAAAAGGCAGAGGTAATTGAGACCAAGAAAAGCGGATACATCTGAGAGCTACCTGGGTGTGGTGGGTTTGGGGTCTCATAACTGAATGCATGGCTGGCCTATTCATGGAGAACGGGGACACTGGAAGAAGGGGGCCAGGCGTCTGAGGAAAGCCCATGAGATCTGTTTTGGACATGCCGTATCCAAGGCGTCTTTGAGATATTTAAGAGGAGATGGTACACCTTGGACTAATATATTGTTATATGGCAATTATATCTCAATAAAACTGGAAAAACACTCTACATATGACCTCAGTAATAATTCTATAAGTCCAAAATACAAAAATGCAAATAAATCAGCTTACTTCAAAAAAAATAGGCAAAGATAATCAGGAAGTGGTATTATGAGTCTGGAATTCAAAATGGAACTCTGTGTTAGGAGTAATGAACTTTGAGCCTACACGGAAGTGTCCAGTGATGGTCACTGAAGTTGTAAATGAATGTGACATTGATTACTAGAGAGTGCAGAGTGAAAAGTGGAGTGGGTTTATGACCAGACCTTCAGGAACTCCACAGAGAATGGTCCAGCGGAAGAATAAGCTTGCCAGGGAGACAGGGAGGTTGTATCTGTTAGGATTATTTGGCTGACCAAGTCAGCCTTTTATTACGGTCCCATTGTCTTTGAATGACAAGAACGTTTGCTCTTTACTTAGTAGGAAGTCTTGGAGATAGCTCCATAGTGTCAGGGGCTGAGGTGGCATCTTTGTGTTTTCCTTGAGCTTCCCAGGTTTGCAAGATGGCTGCCACAGTGAAGGTTATTATGTTCTTATACGACCACATCCACAAGTAGGTAATAGGATGATCAGGGCAATTGAGCCATGTGTCCAGGTGTGCCTATTTCCTTTTATCAAAGAGAAAAAAAGTGCTTCACAAGTTCTCCAGCAGATTCTCTTTTAGGTCCTGCTGGCCAGAGCCGAGTCACATGGCCACCCCTAGCGGCTAGCTGTACGAGGTGATGGCCAAGGTGAAAGGGACTGTTAACAGCAGCTGAGTAGCAACAGTCGTGTCTGTCTCAGGTAGTAGGAGAGGGCCAGTCGTGAAGTCAAGGGGAGAGAGGGTTTTCAAGAAAAGTTAGTGGCCAGTACTGAATGCTGCTGAAGGTCAAGTAAAAGGCAGACTAAAAAAATGTCTGTTGAATTGAACGACATGGAGGTCATTGGTGACTGCAACAGGGTTGGGAGATGGATTAGGGAAGGTAGAAAAAAAACAAACAGCTATCTAACTAGGGTGAAGGTATCTTTGTTCTTTAAGTAAGCATAGGCAAATCAAAGAAGCTTGCTGTAGTGTAGCTTTTAAGAATTCCTGAACAGGTGGAATTGGCAATCAAATGATAAGACTCCCATTCTAATTCATCATTCTAATCCATCCTTCTGTCACTTGCTACCTGTCCAAACTTGGGCAACATGGTGATTATGAAATAACACACATAAAGCCATTAACACAATACCTGGCATAGCGAATGCTCAATAAATGTGGCCTTTTATTACGGTCCCATTAGGTTATTTTTTTCCCTATGTAGTTTTTGATTACATTGATATAAGTTTCTGTTGTAAAGGTATGATTACCAGGGAGTTTTCTTAATATTTTCTATGTTGATAAGGTGAATAAAATATACTTCTCAAGGAACTTGGAATTAAGTTCGATAAAGTAAAGGGCTTACGTGATTTTATGAAAAGTTTGAATATATGGAAATAAGTAATTTCTAATTTAATGATTAGAATGAAAGTCATACTAATATAGTTTATTATATCTGAAAGGATGTTTTACCTGGTATTTATATTTCATGTTCAAATTACATTTTCTTCCTTATAGTGTATCATTGTCAATTATTGGAATGCCTCATGAAATATAAACAAGAAGTCTGGAAAGTAAGTTTTGGGCCACATTTAACTCATAGCCACAAACTTAATTTATGTAATATATCAATAGTAAAAATTGTTTGCATGTTAAAAGTATTTTTAGGTCATATTTATTGATGTCTTATTATTTTGATATGTAGAATCTATAATTTCTCGCTGGTTAATTATTTATCCTTTAGAGAAGGAATGATCTTGAATACAGTGGCTTGACAGAAAAAGTTAACTGACTATCCCTTATTCTTGGAATTGAGCAAGTAATATATTTTATGACAATTTTATTTAATTTGAAAGGTTGGTTGAGAACCTGTATTTTTTCAAAAAAGGAAATAGGAAAAATTGTTAAGAAATGTGTTTTAGGAAATTTAAAAATGCAGCGTTTAGCAAACTGGCTTATGCTGTTCAAAGATTTATATTGGACATTATTCTGAGTAGAGAATAATTTGTTAAAAGATAGTGTACTTAGGAACTCAATCTGGGGGGCTTATTTACAGGACCTGTTAAGAAGTAAATGATAAAAAATAATATTTTAATATGATCAAATCTGAGAAGCACATCTGGATGATGAGATTCCTGGGGAATTAACCACCTCAACCCCTGTATTGAAATTTTCACTGCTTTGGTACTATTGAATGAGCTACCTTTATTTTTATTTGATCAGGCTAAGTCAAAAATATTCTTCTTATTTCCTTTAGGATCTTTTGTACGTGATAGCGTATGGGCCTTCACAAGTGAAACCGCCAGCTGTGCAAATGCTGTTCCATTACTGGCCCAATTTAAAACCTCCTGGGGCAATAAGCGAATACAGGGGCTTGCAGTACACAGGTAAGAGGAGAGCAGGCCTGTGATACCCTGTCTTCGTTTCTGCTATGTCACATTTGCCTCACCCACTTATCTATGTTTTTCTCTTGCTGGATTATACATATGTACCTTTAGGCATTGTCATAAATCCTTTCTGAAACTAGGCGGTATAAAAAATTAATTAAAATTAATTTCAAAAGCATTTATGACACCATGGTGTAAGTCTCAGTCTCATTCGCTACACCTCGCCCTGTGGTCTTAACTACGGCTGACGCTAACCACTGCAAGGGCGGGGGCTGTGAGTCACGCTCCACAGTCGCCCACCGTGTAGCAAAGCTTCAGGTGGCTAACCCTGTTCTGATAAGAAGACTTGGAGCATGTGCAGCATTAGCAGTTTATATGCTAAGTCAAAATTAAATGACCCTGATAGCCCCGTTGGCCAGGAGGAGTCAACAATTGCTGAATATTGGTATCATTAGTAACTGAGAAGGAAACAATGAATTTAATTATAAAGACATATATTTACTAAAAGCTAACCAACCCCAGGTCCTATGTTGTGCTTTATGTTTATATGTTATAAAATCAAAGAAGCAACCTGTAGCTAATGGAGTTTTGGATGCCCCTGACTGCCTCCCCGCCACCACTTATTTGTATACATCATTTTCTGAAATGGAAGAGGGTGCATGTTTTGGCAAAGTTAGCTTTTATTCAAGTTATTGTGGGATTGTATACCTATGTTCTGGAACCGACTTCTTTCTTGGCAACACTCGTCTTTCCTAAGGCGATCTGAGGTGATTCAGAGGCGATTTAACTTAATTCTGTTCCTTATGTTCCTGATTAAAGCCAAGTGTTACAGTTATTAATACCTCTTTTGGGGGGCTTTGATGGTCCTTGGTGGGCTTATTTTAAAGTCAGAAAAAATAATATTGGCCATAGTGATAACAATACCGTTAATTAAGACAACAGAGATAGATAGTGCCCTGGCTGGTGTAGCTCAGTGGATTGGGTGCCAGCCTGTGAACCAAAGGGTCGCCGGTTCGATTCCCTAGTCAGCGCACATGCCTGGACTGTGAGCCAGGTCCCTGGTAGGGGGAACACAAGAGGCAACCACACATTGATGTTTCTCTCCTCTCTCCCTTCCCCTCTCTCTAAAAATAAATAAATAAAATCTTTTAAAAAAGATAGAGTAGATAATTTAAAAAAATAGAAATTGGTATTATTGGTGTTTTATATCCACGGTGGTGGAGAACGTTGAAGTGTTGCTAAGTAGATCATTGAATGTAAAAGCAAAAGTAGTTGGAAGCCTTAATAAAATAAGAGGTAAAATAACTGAAATATTTGATACCAACTCCTCTCCACAGATCCCTGAAATAAGCATTTATAGGATGTTTGAATTGATAACCAGTATTAAGTGAAATTTATTTATTTGGTAAATATTTGAGGAGTAACTCTAATATGCCAGGCCTTGTACTTTTTGATAAAATCAAACTTCATGGAGCTTAATACAATCTAGATATGAAAATTCATTCAGTTATTCAGTAAATATTTATGCGGTATCTACTATTAGCCAGGCATTATTCTAGGCACTGGGGGTAATTCAAGGAAAACCACACTAAAACCACTAATATCTTGGTGTATACATTTCGTTTGTGGGGAAAAGACCAGGAAATCACTTTACAGTGTGGTAAGTTGACCCGTGGACAACACAGGAGTTAGGGGTGCCGACCCATGACCCTCTGCACAGTTGAAAATCTCTGTATAACTTTAGATTCTCTCACAACTTATCTACTGATTGCCTGCAACTGATGGAAAACCTTACAGATTACAATTAACACATATTTTATATGTTATATGTATTATATATTGTATTCTTGAAGTAAATTAGAGAAAAGGAAATGTCATTAAGAAAAGCATAATGGAAGAGAAAATCCACTCATAGTATTATTGAAAATAATCCACGTATACGTGGACCCGTGCAGTTTAAACCCGGCTGTTCAAGGGGCAGCTGTCCAGAGAGCTGTGGAAGCGCACAGGAAAGGCCTCTCTCCTCACCACGGTGGCGGGTAAGCTGAGGAGGGTTGAGTTGTCAAGAAATGTTCTTCAGTGAGTGACATGTAAGCTGATACCTGAGTGAGATGCACACACTAGACGTAATAAAGGGCATTAATCATTAGTGGATAAAATGTGAGGCTGAGGCAGAAGGAGCTGTATGGATTTGGACTTGGAAACCAAAGATAGCATGATCATGTTTTAGTTACTCCAGAAAGTCATATGCAGCCAGACAGTGGAGGGACAGGAGGAGAGTAGCCAGGGGTGAGCAGAAAGACTGGTAGGGCTTGTGAAGGAAATTGGATTTCATCGTAATGACAAAGGGAAACCACAGACAGGTTGTAAATGGAGAAGCCACATGATGAGATTGGCCTGTTTACGGCGTCGCAGAAGCCCTGGGGAAATTGACAGCTGCTTCCGGTTCCTCCTGTGACCACACTCTCTAGAAGGGCCAGACAAACCTGTCTCCCCAGAATAGCTCAGCGTATGCCAACTAAGATTTGGAGAGGCTCTTTCTTCTTCACTTGGCCTGTCTGAACAGGATGTCTCTCTGTCTATGGACATTCGTTCTTCAGTCCATCCTTGTAATCACACCTCCACACACTTCCATCCTTCTGACAGCATCATTCTGTGCCTGCTACCTGCCAGCCACTGTCCAAGGTCCTAGGGAAGGAGCTTTCCTGGAACTCGCATTCCAGTGGGTCATAGCATTCTATGCAGAAAACCAGAGATCATGGGAAAAGTTAACCATTCTGGTCCATATGTTACTATTTATCCTGCACTGTCTGCTTGTCAGACATTGTTCTAGCTGCTTTTTATCTCATTTAATACTTTAGCATTCTCCTAATTGGACAAGATTTATGGATGAAGCACCAGATTAGATTTTATAGACATTTTCTCAATTAACTTTCACAAAAATCTTGAGAGATAAGGGTGAGGAGTGGGACCTAGTTTAAATAACATTATTAAATTCACACAAATAATAAGGAAACACTGCTTGAATTTGAATGTAGATTATATTAATTGAAAACCCACTTTTTTGTGGTCTAACATTTGGTATATTTGTTAACATTTTGATATATTTCCTTCCAGTTTTTTTGATGCACATTTAAAATAAAGTTGAGATCACATTGTATATAATTATACCTGGTTACCCCCCAACCTTTTATTGTGACAGTTTTCAAATACAGAAGTTTAAAGAATGACACTATGAATACATATATGGCCACACAGATTTAATAATTGTTAGTAATTCACCATAATTTTAACTACACATATATATGCATATAAATTATTTATTACTTTTAAGCATAGTAACATAGGAATATTTACAACTCATAGGAAGAAGATCAAATAGTGAGGTAATATTACAATGTTTGCCTCTTTTGAGTTTATTGGTATTTATTAACAACAAAAACTACTCCAAGTATTTTGGTTATTAAATATGAGTTTTAAAGATGCAAAAATTACAGATTTCTTGACAATGAAAGACCCCATTATGTTATTCTATAAAGCTCTTCTTCTGTGGGGAAGAAAGAATTTTTTTAGCAATTTTCTTGTTACAGTGTCCCAAGTAAATAGTTCAGCCGTTGTTTGAGCAAAGATTGGCACCAGTTATGGTGTAGTTTCCACTCGAACTATGGGACAAAAGATGTGAGAAGATACGTATTTCCCTGGCAGAGACTGTTGAAAACATAGATAGAGCATAACTAACTAAAGATAGCACTACAAGATTAAATTTTTGTTTAAGCTACCAAATTAGTAGAGTTAATATTCTTGAGTTGAATACAAGTTAAATACAAGAAGCTCTACCATCTTTTTATGTTATAACTTCCCCATCATTGAATTCTTATCTGTCTTTTTATTATCTTGATTTTATCTCCACTAAATAAAAAAAAACATTTTAAAGCTTTTTCCTGGTGCATTATACACATGTAGAAAAACACACAAATATTGGACGCCTACAGAACACCTCCCACCACGTTTACCACCACGATTGCTATCCCAAAGGTAAACCACTAACCTGACTTCAAACAGCAGAGATTAGTTTTGCCTATTTTTGAATTTTATATAAATGGAATCATACACTATTTATTTGTGTTTGTGTGCGAATTGCCCATGGGTTGAGCATAACTGTGCTTTGTTAATTTTTATTGTTATATATATGCTACCAAATGAATGCACCACTGTTTAGGTATCCACTTTACTATTTATAGATACTTGGGTTGTTTCCAGTTTTTGGCCACTGTAAATAATGCTGCTGTGAACATCCTTCTACATATCTTCTGGTGCACATGTACGCACATTTCTGTTAGATATATTACCAGGTTGGTATTGCTTGATGAAAGGGTATGCATGTATCCAATTTTAATGGATAATGGCAAACAGTTTTACAAAAGGGTTGTAGTAATTTGTACTTACATTAAAAGAGCATGAGAGTCCTTTTTATCTATATTCCACACTTTGGGCAATTCTTTATTTTATTTGTTTTTAAAATTTAAACCATTTTTGAGGGTATGTAGAAATATCTAATTGTGTTTTAATATACATTTCCCTTATTATTAATGTACACTTTTTTATATATTTATTGTCTATTTGTATATCTACATAATCTTTGTCAGTTATATATGTTGCAAATCTTTTTCTTTTTACTCTCTTAAGTGATGATTTTTGATCAACTCAAGGTTTTATTTTTAACATAATCAAATAAACAATCTTTTTTCTTTTTATTGCCTTTATTGGGGTAAAACTGATTAACAGAATTATGCAGGTTTCTGGTACACAATTCTACAATACATCATCTGTACACTGTATTGTGTGTTCAGCACACCAGATCCAGTCTCCATCCATCACCATTTATCCCTCCTTGCCATCCTCCACCCCACCCCTGGCAATTGCCACTCCATTGTCCATTTTGGTAAATGTTTTCTTTTTTGCTCAATCCCTCCCCACCCCAGCTCTTCAACCCCTCCCCAACAGCCGTCAGCCTGCTCTGTGTCTCTGGGTCTGTCTCTGTTTTGCTTAGTACATTTTGTTCATTAGATTCTACATATGAGTGAAATCACAAGCTGTTGGTGTTTCACTGACTGGCTTATTTGACTTAGCATAAGGCTCCCCAGGTCCATCCATGCCGTTGCAAATGGTAAGATTTCCCTCTTTTTACAGCCGAGTAGTATTCCATTGTGTGAATGTATCACAACATTTTTATCCACTCATCTGCTGATGGACACTAGGGCTGCTTCCAAATTTTGTCTATTGTAAATAACACTGCAATGAACATAGGGTGCATATGTTCTTTTGAATTAGTGTTTTGGGTTTCTTTGGATAAATTCCTAAAAGTGGAATCCTTTTCTTTAAAGAGTTTTTTATATCCTATCTGAGAAAATCGCTACTCCAAAATTATGACAGTATTCTTTGTTGTCATCCAGCATATTTGTTTTTTACCTTTTAGATTTAGATGTATCTGGAATTAATCTTTGTGTATGGATAACCAATTGACTCAACATCATTTATTGAAAATGTCCTTTCCTTACTGCTCTGTAGTACCATATTTTTGGGTCATTTTTAAGGATGGTTTTCTCTCTGGATTCTTCATTTAGTTCAATTGATGTATTTTTTTTCTCAATACCACAGTGTCTGAATTAATAATGTAGCTTAATAATAAAGTTTTATACCCTTCAGTGCAAGCCTTTCTACCTTGTAATTGTTTTTCTTTTCCTCATCTCCCCTGCTTTCTCTTCTTCCTGTTCTTTCTCCTCTTTTTCTTCCTCCTTCATGCTTATCCCCAGCTATTTGCTAAGTTAAAGAGTTTGTCAAGTTAAACACACATAGACATACATGGAAACTATTAAGATTTCGATTAAGAATGCCTTGAATCTATAGCTCCATCTGGGGAACTGATATTTTTATAATATTGAGTCTTCCAACCCAGGCACATAGTATATCTCATTTATTTAGACTTTCTCCAGTTTCCCTCCATGCCGGTTCTGTGTAGGTGTCTTGCCTGTCTCTCATGTAGTGTGTCCCTAGGTTTTTATTGTTTTGATGCCATTGTCAACGATATATCTTTTTAAAATTACACTCGTTAACTCCTTGTTGCTAGTATGTAGACATGCAATTAATTCTTGAATTTTGCTCTTACATCCAGCAAACTTGCTAGGTCAGTTTTAAATTCTAATAATTTATTGTAGTTTTTTAAAAAGTACTTTTTGTATATGCAGTTATATTATGTTGAATTATAGTTTAATGTCTCCTTTTTAATTCTTGTGCTTTTTATTTCTCTTGCCTTATTACACTGGTTAATACCTCCTGTGCTATGCTGAGTTGGAAATTCCTTCATGGTTTTGTTTTTGACCCACTGGGTCATTTAGAAGGATGATGATTAATTTCTAAATATATGGGGATTTTCCTAGTGAGGTTTTTTTATTGATTTATAGCTTGATTCTTCTGTGGTCAGACAATATACTTTGTATTATTTGTATTTGTATTTGTATTTGTATTATTTCAGCCTTTTGACACTTTTTATACTTTCTTCAGAGCTGAGCCTATGGTCATTTTTATAAATGTTCCTGTGTACTTTAAAAGAACTTGTATTTTGCAGTTATTTGCTACTGTATTTTATGTATGTGAGTTAAATAAAATTTGTTAATTGTGTAGTTCAAATCTTCTATATTCTTATTGAGTTTTTGTCTGTTTCTTTTATCAGTTACCAGGCATAGAATCTTAAAGTCTCCTCCTATGATCGTAAATTTGTGTATTCCTCCTTGTAGTTCTTTTAATATTTGCTTGTATACACTTGGCGGCTGCATTATTAGGTTCATACAAATTTAGAATGCAGTATCTTCCTGGTGAATTGAAACTTTTACCATGATGAAATGCATGTCTTTATCTCTAGTGATGCTTTTTTACATGTTAAATCTACTTTGTCCTCTACCATTAACTACACCAGATTTCATGAATGCCTAGTGTAACTTTTCCTCCCTTTTATTTTCAACTTTATATGCATATATTTCATGTGTCTTATAAGCAGCATACCATTCTGCTTCTTAAACTCAGTTTTCATTACACTTGTCTTTTAATTGGAGGACTTAATCCATATATGTAATGCAATTACTGGTATATTTGATTAAAAATCCACTTTCTATTTGCTTTCTATTTCTCCTACCTTTTTCTCTCCTTTCTACCTCTTTTGCACTGATTGAGTATTCCATCTTTGTCTTAGTGAGCTATTCTGCCTTCTGTATTCTTTTTGTCACTAGCCTAGAGATTATTCCATACAGTCTTGGCTTATCGGTGTCTAGTATAAAATAGTGCTTTTACCTTTTCCAGTAAAAGACAGATGATTTTAACTTCTTTTACCCTCTCCTGACTTCCGTGCTATGCTTTATTTTTCATAATTCCACAAAACATAATTATTATTGTTATTTGCAGTTAACATTCATTAGATTTTATTTCTTCTTCTTTTTTTCTTTTTATATTTAAGTTTTTTCTTAATACTCTTTTATGTTTCCTTTAGTGCCTTCCTACTGGGGATAAATTTTCTCAGTTAGTGTTTGTCTGAAAATGTCTTTGTTTTGCTGTTATTTAACTTATTTATTAAAAATATTTTATTTATTTATTTTTTAGAGAGAGGGAAAGGAAGGAGGAGAGAGAGGGGGAGAGAGACACTGATACAAGAGAGAAACATTGATTGGTTGCCTCTTGCATGTGGGGACTGAACCCGCAACTTAAGCATGCTCCCTGATCGGGAATAGAACCAGTGACCTTTAGATTCGCGGGACCACCCCCAACCAAGTCTTGCAGGTCAGGGCTTTGCCATTATTTTTAAAGGATATTTTCTCAGTGTGTCAAATTCTAGCTTGAGAGTCATTTTCTTTCCATGCTTTGAAGGTATTTCATGATGTTTTCATTTTTATTGTTTCTATTGGGAAGTCAGCTGTCAGTGTTGCTCTTTTGAAGGTAAACTGAGTTTTGTCTGTTTATTTTGAAATTTTTCCTACTTGATTGAAACTTTCTAAAATACTTTTTCCAGTTTTATTGAGAAATAATTGACATATATCACTATATAAATTGGGGCATATAGTATCAGGTTTTGATTTACATATATTGTGAAATGATTTTTGTAATAGGTTCAGCTAACATTCATTATCTTATACACATACAATACAAAGAAAAGAAAGAAGAAAAATTTTCTCCTTGTGATGAGAACTTAGATTTTCCTCTCTTAACAGTTCTCTTTATATCAAACGGGGCAGTGCTAACTATAGTCCATCATGTTGTCCATTGCTGCCGTAGTACTTATTTATCTTGTAACTGGAAATTTGTGCACCCCCACCCAGCACCTCTGGTAATCAAATTTTTGATCTCTTTTCCTTTGAGTTGGTTTTTGCTTTTTAGTTTCCACATAAAAGTGATATCAGACAGCACTTGTCTTCCTCCATCTGAATTATTTCACTTAGCATACTACCTTCAAAATCCACCCATGTTATTACAGATGGCTGGATTTTCATATATTTATGGCTGAATAATATTCCATTATATATATCACAACTTCTTTCTCCATTTATCCATTGATGGACACTTAGGTTGTTTCTGGTGCTTGCCTGTTATAAATAATGTTACTGGGAATATGGAGGTGCAGATATCTTTTTGAGTTAGTGTTTTCATTTCCTTTGGGTATATTCCCAGAAAAGAAAGTGCTGGATTATATGGCATTTCTATTTTTAATTTTTTGAGTATCCTGCTTGCTGTTTTCCATAGTGGCTGTAACCAATTTACAATCCTACCGACAGTGCACAAGGGCTTTCCACCCGCCCCCCTACATCTGTTGCAATATTTGTTACTTCTCTTCTTTGTGTTGGTGACCATTCTAACAAACATGAGGTGATATCTCATTGAGGTTTTAATTTTCAGTTTCCTGATGACTAGTAATATTGAGCATCTTTTCATGTATCTGTTGGCTTTTATATATCTTCTTTGGGAAAATGTCTGTTCAGGCCCTTTGCCCATTTTTTAATTGGGTCTTTTTTTTTTTTTTTGCTATTGAGTTATATGAGTTTTTAAATATAGTTTGGACATTAACCTCTTTCAGATAGGTGCAAATATTTTTTCTCATCCCATAGGTTTTCTTTTCACTTTATTGATGGTTTTTCTGTACAAAAGTTATTTAGTTTCATGTGGTTTCATGTGTTTAGTTTTGATTTTGTTGCGTGTACTTTAGGTGTCATATGCAAAAAAGTCATTACCAAGACCTATGTCACAGAGATTTACTCCTATGTTTTCTTCTAGAAGTTTCATGGTTTAAGGTCTTACATTTAAGTCATTAATCTATTTTGAGTTAATTTTTGTGGATGGTGTAAGACAGCAGTCCAGTTTCATTCTTTTGCATGTGAATATCCAGTCATTGTAGCACCACTTATTGAAGAGACTGTTTTTTCTCCATTGAGCGTTGTCTGCTCCATTGTCAAATATTAATTGGTTATTTATGCTTGGGTTTATTTCTGGGCTCGTGATTCTGTTTCATTGGTCTATTTGTCTGTTTTTATGCCAGTAGCTTTATAGCATAACTTGATTGTTGAACAACTTGATTGTTGCTATAGTGAGGCCTCCTGCTTTGTTCTTCTTTCTCAGATTTCTTTGGCTATATGGAGTCTTTTGTGGTTCCATATAAATTTTAGGAGTGTTTTCTATACTTCTGTAAAATTGCCATTAGACTCTTGATAGGGATTGTATTGAATCTACAAATGACTTTTGGTAGTATTGACATTTTAACTGCATTAATTTTTCTAATCCATGAACATGGGATGTCTTTTCATTTATTTGTGTGTTCTTTGATATCTTTCATCAATGTCTTGTAGTTTTCAGAGTACATATTTTTCATCTCCTAGATTAAATTTATTCCTAAATATTTTACTGTTTTTGTTGTTATTGCAAATGGGATTAATTTCCTTATTTTGTTTTTAGAAAATTTATTGTTAGTGTATAGAAATGCTACTGATATTCGCATGGCAGTTTTGTATCCCACAACTTTATTGAATTATTGATTAGATCTAACAGTGTTTTGGTTGAGTCTTTAGAATGTTCTCTTATATATATAAAACTATGTTGTCTGCACACAGAGAAAATTTTACTTCTTTTTTTCTGATTCTGATACCTTTTGTTTCTTTTTCTTGATTGTTCTAGCTAGGAATTTGTATTATGTTGACAGTAGGAGTGGTGAGAGTGAGTATCCTTGTCTTGTCCCTGATATCAGAGAAATAGCTCTCAGCCTTTCACCACTGAGTGTGAGGTTAGCTGTGGGTTTGTCATATATAGCCTTTATTATATTGAAATATGTTTCTTCTGAGACTAATTTGTTAAGAATTTTAATAACAAATGGCTGTTGAATTTTGGCAAAAGCTTTTTCAGTGTCTATTGAGATGATCACATGATTCTTTTCTTCCACTCTACAGTATTAATGTAATATATCACATGGATTGATTTGTGTATGTTGAACCATCCTTGCATCTCAGGAATAAATCCCACTGATCATGGTGAATGATCCATTTAATGGGGCTGCTGAATTTGGTTTGCTAGTGTTTGAGATTTTTTGCTTCCATATTTATCAGGGATATTGACCTGTAGTTTTCTTTACTAGTAGTGTCCTATTCTGGTTTTGATATTGGGATAATGCTGGCCTAGTAACCTGAGTTTGGGAGTGTTAACTCCTGTTTAGTTTTTGGGAAGAGTTTGAGAAGATTGGTATTAATTCTTTAAAGGTTTGGTAAACCCTGGCTGGTGTGGCTCAGTGGTCTGAGCAGTGGCCTGCAAACCAAGGGGTCGCTGGTTTGATTCCCAGTCAGAGCACATGCCTGGGTTATGGGCCAGGTCCCCATTTGGGAGCGTGCCAGAGGCAACTGATTGATGTATTTCTCGCATATTAATATTTTTGTCCCTCTCTGCCTTCCCTTCCCCTCTCTCTAAAAATAACTAAATAAAATCTTAAAAAAAAAAAAGGTTTGGTAAAATTCACCAGTGAAGTATTCTGGTCCTGGGCTTTTCTTCATTGGGAGATTTTTGAGTACTGATTTCAACTCTTTACTATAATTGGTCTATTCAGATTTTCTATTTATTCTTGATTCAGTCTTGGTAAGTTGTATTCAATATGTTTCTAAGAATTTTTCCATTTCTTCTAGGTTGTCTAGTTTGTTGGCATATAGTAGTTCATAGTAGCCTCTTATAAGCCTTTGAATTTCTACGGTATCGGTTGTAATGTTCCCCCTTTTTCATTTACAAATTTGTTGATTTGAGTCCTCTCTTTTTCCCTTGGTTAGTCTAGGTAAGGGCTTGTCAATTATAGGAATCCTTTTTGTTTTTAATTTGGAGACTTATTTATAAAAAAGAATATTTCTTAAATGTTTCTATATGTGAGTATTTTTTCATTGATTTTTGCCCATAATTAAAGAGTGCTTTCAATTTGAAAATGTAGGTCCTTTTTCAGTCTTTTCCAGGAAATTTCTCATTAGTGAAATTTTAAATTATTGCTTTCTTCAAATTGTGTTGGTATTTTCCCTGAGGAATACCTATAATTTATAGGTCGGATTTTTATTTTCTGTGCTGTGTAGCTATTATAACTGCTATTTTCCATATTTTATTTTATGATCTTGTGTTTTACTCCACATAAATTTTCCATTTATCTTTTCCTCTACAGCCTTAGCTTTTTAGGTTAGTTTATTCTATAACTTAACTTTCCCCCAAAATCAGCTTTATTTATTGTTTTGAATGATAGTTTCTAACCGTGCTGGTTTAACTTTAGTGTTCTCACACTCACATTTCTTATCCAAATCTATTTTTATCTCATTCTGTTAGCTTCCCATCTCACCCCAAATTTTTATGAATTTCTGCTCCTCTTTTTATAGAGGCCATGTGTTTTTACATTATGTTGTAGATGCCACACATTTTCCTAAAAATTTTTTGAATCATAGACTAGGTAATTTTCAGATATTCACTTTTTTCTCAGGCTTATGAATTATGTTGTTTAATTTGCATTTCTCTGATGACAAATGATAGTAACTTTGCAGGTGCTTATTGGCCATTTGTATATCTTTTTGCGAAGTTCTCAGTGAAATCTTTTCATTTTTTAAATTGGGCTGCTTGCTTATTATTACATGTACAAAATAGAAGACTTTTTGTCAGATACATGTATTGGAAATATGTTCTCTCGGTCAGGGGCTTTCTTTTTTAAGTATTTCAAAGAGCAGGAATTTTAAATTTTGATAAATTTCAATTTACCCATTTTTTCTTTTGTCTCTCCTAAGATTATAAAGAAATCTCCTATGTTTTACTCTGAAAGTTTTATAGTTTTTACATTTACATATATGATTCATTTGTAATTAATTTTTAATAATGGTGGGAGGTAAGGGTTGACTTTTTCTCATTAGGATAACCAATTGCTCCATTCCAATTTGTTGAAAAAAATTACTATTTCCATATTGAATTACCTTAACTACTTTGTTGAAAACCAATTGACCACATATGTATGGATCTATTTCTAGACCCTATATTTTCCTCCATGTCTATTCTTATACCAGTCTCACACTATTTTGAATACTGTAGCTTTATAGTAAATCTGAAATCATGTACTATAAATCATCAGGACTGGTTCTTTTTAAAAATTGTTTTGACCATTTTAGGACCTTTGCATTTGCATGTTAATTTTTCTGTCAGCTTGTTGATTTCTACACAACAATGTGCTTAGATTTGGATTGGTATTACATTGAATATGTAGTTTAGTTTGGGGGAGAATTGACATCTTTAGAGAAAACTTACTATTGAGTCTTCTGACCCATGATCATGGCAAGTCTGACCATTTATTTAGGCCTACTTTAATTTCTCTCGGCAACGTTCACTAGCTTTTTAGTGTACAGGTCTTGCAGATATTTTGTTAAACATGTTTATAAATATCATGGTTTTGGATGCTATTGTAAATAGTGCTTAAAATGTCATAGTCAACTTCTTTATTGCCATTATATAGAAATATAATTGATTTTTGTATATTAATTTTATCTTACAACCTTGCTAAATTTACTTAGCTTTTGTAGCTTATTTGTAAGTTTCTTAAAATGTTCTGTATACTCGATTATGCTGTCTTGCAAATAAAAATAAGTAAAACATTTTCTTCTTTCTAATTTGTATGCCTGCCTGCTTGCCAGCCTCCTGTCCTCCCCGCACCATCCTGTCCTTCCCTCTCATCCCTCCTTTCCCTTCTTTCCCTTCTTTCCTCTTTCCTCCCTCTCTTTCTTTTTCTCATTGCACCAGCTCGTATCTCCAGTTCAGTGTTGAATAGAAGTACTGAGAGTGGATATATTTGTTTTTTACCCCAGTCTGTTGCAAGGGAGTATTAAGGCTTTCACCATTAAGTACTATGGTAGTTGTAGGATTTTCACAGATGCTTAAAAAAAAAAATCAGATTGAGGGAGTCCCTGTTTACTCTTAGTTTGCTGAGACTTTTTATCATGAGTGAATGTAAATTTTGGTCAAATACATTTTGAGATGATCATATGACTTCTTTTTTTTTATTCTATTAATATGATGCGTTACATTGATTTGCTTTGCAATGTAAAACTAACCTTGCATTCCTGAGATAAATTCTATGTTGTCAGGTGTGTTATATTGCCAAATTTAATTTGCTAATTTTTTGTTGTATTCTTGCTTCTATATTTATGAGGGGTATTTATCTAGTTTTCTTTTTTAAAAAAGATTTTATTTATTTTTAGAGAAAGGGGAAGAGGAGGAGACAGAGAGGGAAAGAAACATCGTTGTATGAGAGAGAAACAATTTCCTCTTACATGCCCCCACCAGGGATCTGGCCCAAAACTCATGCATGTGCCCTGAATAGGAATTGAACCAGCAACCCTGAGGTTTGCAGACTGGTGCTCAATCCACTGAGCCACACCAGCGAGGGCTGATCTAATTTTCTTTGATCATAATGCCTTCATCTAGTTTAGTTTACAGAGTAATATTGACCTCATAAAATGAGTTGGGAAATGGTTCCTTCTCTTCTATTTTCTGAAAGGGTTTATGTAGGATTTGATTATTTATTTTCTTAAGTAGTTAGTAGAGTTTACTGGTGAATCCATCTGGACTTGGGGTTTTCTTTGTGGGAATGTTTTACATTGTGTATTCAATTTAATAGTTATGGGTAATTTAAATTTCCTTTTTATGGAGTCAGATTTTGTAAATTTGTAATTTGTGATTTTTGAGGAATGTAGGTATTTTCATCTGGCTTATCAAATTTATCGGCATGATCTTCAGTGATGTCCTATTGTTCATTTCTGATAGTGGTAATTTTTCTTCCCTATATTTTTATTCATTAGGCTAGTTAGAAGACTTATCAATTTTATTAAACTTTCCAAAGAACCAATATTCGTTTTTATAATTTTCTCTATGGGTTTTCTGTTTTCAATTTTGTTGATTGATGCTTTTATCTTTATTTTCTTTCTTCAGGTAACACTGAGTTTAACTTTTTTTCTGTCTTATTAAGGTAGAGGCATAAATCATTTTTTTTGAATCTTTTGTATTTTCTAATATAAGAATTTGAAGCTATAAATTTCCCATTAAGCATTGCTTTAGTTGCATCCCACAAATTTGATATGTTGTGATTTTATTGTATGGTTGTGTAGGATATTTTTAAATATTCCTTGTGATTTCTTCTTTGATTTGTGGATTGTTTAGAAGTGTGTTCTTTCAAGTATACAAATATTTGGTGACTTTCCAGATATGCTTTTGTTATTTCCAGCTTAATTTCATTGGGATCAGGAAACATACTCTGTGCTCCTGCTCTGTATAAATATTTAAGGCTTATTTTATGGGCCAGAATATTGTTTATGTTAGTAAACTTTGCATATACCCTTAAAATAATATCTATTCCACAGTGGTTGAGTGGAGAATTCTATCATTATCTACTAGGTCAAGTTGTCGAGAATGTTGTTCAAGTCTTCTATTTTTACTGATTTTCTGCCTGCTTGTTTTATGAATTACTAAGAGAGGATTGGTGAAATTTATAACACTAATTATGGACTCATTTCTCCTTTTAGTTTCATCAGTTTTGTTTCATATAATTTGATACTCTACCATAAGATGCATAGATATTTATGATTGTTATATCATCTTGATGAATGAACACTATCATTATTGTGAAATATTCTTATTTATTACTGGTTATATTCTTTATCCTGGAGTACTTGTCTGATATTTATATAGACACTCCATGTTTCTTATTATTAGCATTTGCTAATACTATGCTAATCATATATTATATAATGGCACAACTTTTTCTATCACTTTACTTTTAACATATCTATCTTTATATTTCAAGTGTTTCTCACAGGCAGTATATATTTGAATCATGTGTTTTGAAAAACTTGAATCCTATTTGACAACCTTTGACTTTTAGACCATTTACATGTAATATAATTGTTGTTTAGGCCATTTACATTGAATGTAATTACAGATATGATTGGGCTTAAGCCTATCATTCTGTACTTGTTTTGTATTTATTCCATCTATTCTTGGTTCCTTTTCTTTTTTAATATCTTGCCTTCTTTTGGGTTAATTATATTTTAGTATTTCATTTTAACTCTATTGAGTTGTTAGGTACATTTAAAAAAAGAATTGCCTTAAGGTTTACAATATATATCTTCAATTTTACAGCCTACCTTAAAATATTATACTAGCTTACATGTGAATAGTTAATAGAATTCACTGGTGAATCCATCCCATCCTTTTTGTTCTTGTTGTTGAATATTTTGCTCTGTTCTCTGTATATTATTAATCTTACAATACATGGATATTATTTTTGTTTTAAACAATAAATCATCATTTAAAAACAGGTTGATATGAGTAGAAAGTCTTTTATTAATTATATTTACAACATCCAGGACTCTTTTTGCCTTTGTGTAGGTCCTAGCTTACATCTGGTATCATTTTCCTTCAACCTGAAGACCTTCCTTTAACATTTCTAGTAGTGGAGCTCAGCTGGCAATAAATTCTCTTTTCTTGTGTTTGCCTTCAAATAGTCTTTATTTCATATTCATTTTTTGAAGGATATTTTCACTGGGTATAGAATTCTAGGTTGACAGTTTTTTTCTTTCAGCCTATTAAAGATGTCGTTCCATTGTCTTCTGGCTTGCATTGTTTCTGACGAGAAATCAGCGATTATTCTTATCTTTGTTCCCCTGTAAGTAATGTGTCTTTTTTTCCTGGCTGCTTTTAAGATTTCCTCTTTATCATTGGTTTTCATCAACTTGATTTTAATGAGTTTTGGTATGATTTTCTTGGCTTTTATTTTCTGTGAGATTCATTGAGCTTCTTGGATCTGTGGGTTTATAGTTTTCATTAAAACAGAAATATTTTGGCCACTCTTTTTTCAAATAATTGCTACTCCCCTTTCCCTTTGCTTCTTTTTGGCTTTTTAACAAATGTTTACTCTTCTTGATATTTTCCCACAGCTCATTGAAGCTCTTTTTATTTTTCTTCCAGCATTTCATTTTATGTTGTTTCTGTTGTTGTGTCTCCTAATTCACTGATCTTTTCTTCTGTATTGTCTAATCTGCCATTACTTATGTTCTGTGAGTTTTTCATTTTTGATATTGTATTTTTAATTTTTAGAAATTTCATTTGGCTCTTTTTTATATCTTTAACCTTGTATTCTCATTGTGTTCATGACTTCCTTTACATAAGTTTATAATAGCTGTTTTAAAGTCCTTGTTTGCTAAAACTACCTTAGTTCTATAATTTCTGGGTTTGTTTCTAAGGGCAAATTTTTCCCCAATTATGAATTACTTTTTCCTCCCTTTTTAAATATTAAGTAATTTTTTACTGGATGCTTGACTTCATGAATATTATATTGCTGAGTATCTGGATTTTGTTGTTTTCAGTTACAGTGTGTTGAAGTTTGTTTTGGCTGTCAAGTTACTGGTGGATCAGCTTGGGTGGATGACCCTTCCAAGGCTTGTTCTTATGTTTTGTTAGGGTGAACCTTGGGTGGGCTTTTCAGTAATAGTAGCTCAACCTTCCTACCATGGTATGACTTCCTAGAGCCTCCATTGAATGTTGCAGGTTTTCACTGAGTTTCTTCCACTCTGGCTGGCTGGAACTTGAATATCTTCCAGCCCTGTATGAGCTGTAGGAATTATTTAGGTTACAGATTCCCTATAGTTGTTCTTTATGCAGCCTAATGCAGTTTTGCCTTACACATGTTCAGCTTAGTATTAAGCCAGTCCCCCAAAAAGGAATCCTACTCAGATTTCTGGTACCTCTCTTCTTTGGTACTCTACATAGCAAATTTAAGTCATTGTGCCTCTCTAAACTCCAGTTTTTGTCCCCTCAACTCAATAAAACCTACCTACTGTGCTTATATTTTCCCTTCTACGGTCAAGGTCTGGAAAGCTTCCAAGAAGAAAGCCAGGGTAATTGTAGGAATTACGTCAGTGTTTCTTTTCTCTTGTGGATCATTGTTCAGTACTACCTGTAGTCCAATTTCTGAAAATAGATGTTTTATATATATTTTCCATTTTTTGTTGTTTATGGTAGCAAGGCAAGCCTAATACCAGTTACTCTGTCATTTGGAAGCAGAATTCTGCTGCTGTATTTTTATGCTATATTTTTGTTTTTATTTTCAAATGGAGATATATTATGATTATATTTGCCATATGGTAAGGAATGTAAGATATCATTATATTAGAAAAATTATAATGTTTTTCCCAATTACAAATACCTGTGTTCTATCTTCAGAGATTTTGATTCAGTAGATCTCACATGGGTTCTAGGTATCACATTTTTGAAACCTTGACAAGTGATTTTTTATGTACAATCAAAGCTAAGAATCACTGTTCCAGTAAGCTTAAATCTAGTGTGATTTCGGTGAGCTTAAATGAAAAATCTCACTACCTGTTCTTAACTTAGTTTCACTCTGTAAAAATGGAATAAAATTTTTGAGGAGTAGGGCCCCCTGGGTATCCCCGCCATTCACATATAAACATTAATCTCTGGCAGAGCAGAAGTCTTCGTATTGTAACTTTAGTCAAATGCTCTGGCTATTGCACATTCTGATTTGTTTGTGCCTGTTCCATAGCAGTTTTTATACATTTTGAATGTTACTTCTATCTAAAAGCATCAAGAAAACCTCCTTGATATTTATAAAGTGATCTGCCAATATTCTCCTAATACACAGATTCAGAAATGGTTTTATCTTGGGTGTGCCAACTGTTTTGATTAGCGGTGCCTTCCTGAAGGCCAGTTTTGAGAAGCATTCTATGGTCAGTTCTGGATTCAGCAGGAAGGAGTGCTGTTGTGGATTAATGGTATCTGTCCTGAATTTGGGATTGAAGGAATGCGGCAACGTGTCCTATGTATTTGCAACTTCTCTACTGGTTAAAGGCGCTCTTTTTCTCTAGGTTTCTTTATTACACAAGAAAACTTGTTGCCATTCTCTCTATTCACCTTGACTTTTCCACATGTAGGAAACAAATCTTATAGTTATGGAATGCCTACATTCAGATAATTTCTTCATTTATCCATTCCTTACTCATGTCCTCTTTCCTTCTCTCTAAAAATATAATCAATATAATACTGTTATTAGAGTAGTGGTTTCTGGTCTGTTCTTTTTGTCTTTTTGTATATTTTTTTAAGGCCAATGGCTCTGCTGATCATATTTTCTTGAATTCCAAATTAGAAAGAAATCTTATGCTTTGTCTAACAATAGGGTAGAATATTTGAAGTTAGGATACTTCTATATAGAAAATTTTATAAAATATTTGGAGCATAAATTAGACCTTGATTATTAATAGTAAATATTTTTGATTTATAATTTGATACGTAACCAAGTAACAATATCCTCTCACTTGCATATTCTTCTGTATTAGGCCCATCATGATCCTGTAAGATTAGAATATAGCAATTTAGAAACATTTCTTACTTTCAAACATATAATTCTATTACTTTTTTATGATGGAATATGGTTAGCTAAGTGCTTTTGGCTGCAGAGTCATCTGGATGATAATCACATGTTGTGATTCTTGTTCCGATCTATTCCAGATCACTTGGGTCTAGACCTCTTTCTCTGTGTGTATATTGTGTTAAGGTGTTGCACTTTAGCAAATAGCAGAGATCTAATTTGTGGGTTACGTGTGAGAGAGAGCTGCATTTTATTTGGGCTAGAATGTCATCTTTTCAGTCTCCACATTTGATGGCGATGGGGTGGGAAATGGAATGGCGGAAGTTGCTTTACCATTCATTTCAGTTGTTATCAATTTGAAACACTGCCTGGTGTCAAAAATCTAGGATGTTTAGCCTCGTATACTACAGTGAAAAGCGCAGAGCATTAGGAACCAAGAGATACAGGTTCTTGTCCCAGCTTGTCATTTACTAACTTTATGATTATAGCAAGCTACTTAACCTTTTTAACTTTCACTTACTCATATATTTAATGAAGTTAATAATCTGCTGTACCTATCCCACAGATCTGTTGGGAGGACCCAGTGAAACCATAGCTGTAAAAACCTTTGCGAACTTACTATGGTATATCATTGTGAGGTAATATTATGGTGTTGTGTATGCCGCCTTATACTAGATTATCTCCCTTCATAGGAAAATGGATGGTGGAGTTGTGATATCTTTGCTCAATTTAAAAATTTTTCATAGATTTAAAAATTATTTTAGGAAGCCCTCTGATGAAGGTTCTATTTAGGAAAAGGAAAACTAATGAAGTATCTGCTGTGTTTTTTACTAGGACCTAAATAATTTCAATGAGAAGTATTCATCGATTATGCTTTGCTTTACAGCTTGGAATCCCATCCACTGCCAGCACATTGAATGCCACAATGCGATTAACAAACCAGCTGTAAAGGTACTATTTTATTAGACCTGGCATCATATTGTATTGTCAGTGGTCAAATTATGAGGGGGAAATTGTTGAATGAAATGTTAGTTTATATATTATTTATGGGATTCAGCTTAATTCTTCACAGTGGTAAGACTTTCATGGTTCCCATAATTCGGTTTCTATATCTGTTCTCCTTTCTGCCTAAATCACAGTGCCCTCATTTTTTTGAGAATGCCTAGAAGTCAACAGAAAGGACATCTGTCTGATATTTTCAGTTATTCTTTCCCCCTAATTGTATGCCATACTGCAGTCACAGGAGTCCTCTGACTTCCTGATGGTTTCTGGCCTCCTACTCACACATCCGATTTTCTCCTTATCGTACAGGCTCACCGCCCAGCCTGCTCCTCTGGCCAGACCTCCCTTTTCTCATAGGCTGTTTTCTGTAGTCAGTCCTCCACGATAGACCAGACCATCTTACTTTCTGTCATTTTTTTTAATTCAGGTGAAACTCACGTAACATAAATTTAATCATTTTAAAGTGAACAGTTCAGTGGCATTTTGTGCCTTCATAATGTTGTATAACCACCACCTCTTCTATTTCCAGAACATTTTTATCACTCCCCAAATTTTACTTTCTGAACCCCAGTTTTCCTAAGGAGCTTCATTTTTTAAAATTTTCACTTTATTCTTCCCAGAAAGGTAACATTCTTGTTAGGGTGACGTGTTTTTGCATGACAACAGGTCCGCATGGTATTCTTTATAATAGGAGCACTTCCCAGATGTACATGGGTATGACCTTATGACATGTGGGTCAAGAGTATCCAACATTCAGATGCTTAAGAATGATGTTAAATGAGAAAGAAATTATGAAATTGTGTAGTGTGTGCCAATTTATTTTAGAAGCTGCATATATTCATATTCATATTCATATTCATAGTGAAAAACCCAGTAATGATCACCAGAATGTTACCAGTGTTTGCATGGAGATGGAGGGTTATTGTTTTTTAAATTTTCTTTTTCACTTTTCTCCATTTTTCCAAACCTGTACATTGGGCATAAATTATATTTATAAACAGAAAATAACTATTTTTAATGCAAGGGTCAGTATTAGTATTAGTGTAAACAGACCTGTTCACAGTAGAACAGAATTGACACTCTTAGTCACAAATCAGATGGGTCACATTAGTGAATTCATTTAACACATTCGAGGTCAACTAGCTAATCTCTATTGAGTCTTTATAGTTCTAACATCCTATGAGTTTTTCCTTGCGAGTGGAATGGACAAATATCTGTACCTGACAGAGATATCAATGACTCATTAGGGAAAAAGGAAAGGTGAAGAAGAGGCCTACATGGGGCGCGTGGGTAGGACTCAGGGAAAATGGATTTATCTTGACAAAAAGCCTAATATTTCAATAATAGTGAGCTATATACCAGTAAGCAGTAATGATTTTCCAAGTAGAAAAATATTATTTATTTTTGTTGCAATAGGTTGTGAAAAAAAGTACTTTTGTGGCAAGAGCCAAGAATTGTGCTACGATTCACGATGAAAATATGTTGGAATTTATAGTTCATTATATCACACTCTGGTTCTGGTTTTAGCTGATTCTATTTGAAGATCGCTTCATGAAATATGTTGGAACCCAGATAATTATTTAACATGGGAGTCAGTAAACTATGGTACCCAGCCAAATCTGGCCCCGTGCTCATTTTTGTAAATAAAGTTTTATTTATTTGCTTATGTATCATCTGTGCTGCTTTAATGCTATGACAACAGGGTTGAGAAGTCATGACAGAGAACACATGGCCCACAAAACCTGAAATATTTATTCTCTAAACATTTACAGTAAGTTTGCCAATCCCTGATTTAATGTACTAAAAGGTAGTTATCTATTGCATCAAAGGAAGTATCAGACTTACTGTAGGAAAATTTCACACTGGGTCTTAGCATTCAGGAAATATATAATTTAGAGATTTTTCTGGTACAATTATTTAAATTTAGGAATTCTAACTCATGTGTCCCCAATCATTGAAATGCCTCAGAGTTTTAACTTTAAATGACAGGCTGTTTGGCTTATAAGTTTGGTTCATTTCCCCCCTTCAAATTGGTAAAAGCAACAAAAGAAGTCAGAGGAATGTTCCAGAAGAATTTGTGGCATATTAACTACATAATTGGCTATAGCATGGATTGATTATTTCTTGAAAGGCAAGAACAGAATTCAAAATGACTCTGGCAAGTCATAGAAACTTAAAACTGATGCAAAATACAAAATTTTGCATCATCTAGACATCATCTAGTCATCTGAATGTTTTGTTCACCTGATTTAAAACATCCAATAACTGAAATACCGTGATGATCAATGGAAAAGAGATGAACACTTTTCACTTCTGTGCTTAGGCTAATGAAAACTCAGCCATAAATAATCCGAAACTGAACAGAACACAACAGGGTTAAACAAACTAGAGGTTATGTGTGGAAGAAAGAAAAAGACACCTGGAAATGAAACATTGGATGATTAATATAGAACTTAGATTCCAGAGTGAGAAAAATGAATCATTCAATGGTAGACTTAAAGCTATGTTTTCTGAATGAGGTTTCTCTAAAGCAAAAGAGAGGCTCTACTGCCAGCATTTTGGTGAAAGTTGTGATTTTTCATTTTATTAATATATTTTCATTTTCTTAAAGAAATATACTATGTTTACCACTTTAGAGAGTAACATAGAGGCAATTTGAGCAGCTATTGAACAAGATGATTTTTTAAAATCTCTGTGGAATGAGGGTAGATTCCTTGGTACTATTTGTTACTTGAATTGCAAATAACAGGAGAAATGAAAAGCCACGGTCGGTGCCTTTAAATCAGCCGTGTGGACTCATGTGCCAGTCAGCGCAGGAAAAACAGTTACAGGTTGAATGGGTTTAATTAAAGATATCTATTCCACTTTGCTTTTGAAAATCTGTCATTATTGAAACATTTGTGCTCATGATGTCAGGAATGTGATAAACAGACGGGAGAGTTCATTCTGGCTTTTCTCGTGTTTCAGATGTGTATAGACCCTTCCCTGTCAGTGGCTTTGGGTGACAAACCACCCCCGTTGTATCTCTGTGAAGAATGCAGCCAGAGGATTGCAGGGTAGGTATAAGGGTCCTCAAAGAACAGGAAGTAGGGAACAGTGAGAAGATAAGCACAATCACCTTGGCTTAATTGGTTACATTGCCCATATTTCCCATTATCCTCTCTGTTTCTTAAAGAGTGCTTTGTCAGATATTTAATATATAGCAAACTTTCACTGGAAAGATTTCAGCTTTGAAAAGTTGTGATATTTCCCTGTGTGACAGGAGAGAGCAATTCCACTTACTTGCAAGCAGCTCCAGTTTTCAAGTGACCCTGTTAAAAAGGCCACAGAGAAAAATAAAACTGGTTTATCAAACAGGATGGATAATTCATATGGGTTCTCTTTGTTAGTTTCACAGAATCACACTCGGCTTTGTACAAATCACGCTGTATTTTGGTTGGCTTAATTAGCATCTGGAAAGTATCATTCAAAGATAACTGAATATGATAAAATGCCTATAATTTATAATTTATCTGGAATGCACTAGACATTTAAAAAGGTTATTATGATAGTGCTCTTAATTACACTTCCTTTCTGTTAAAAGCCTTTTGGCAATAGAGTGCAGCTTATAAACATTCATGTGGAAGGGTAACATTGCTAGAAGTTCAAAAATGAATTTTGTTTTTCTGCATAGGGACCACAGTGAATGGTTGATTGATGTTCTTCTGCCGCAAGGTACGGTTTACTTCAGAAAGAATGAATCATGAGTAATCATGACTAATGGTATGGTTGATTTGTCTCCTTTTGTACTATTTTATTTAACAGAGACACTAACAGAAGTATTATATTCTATGAATATTCATCGATCTGAAGCATTATATCAATGTCTTATAATCTGCCCACATGTTTAATAATGAGGGAAGAGGTATCATTTCTACTCCAATCAAGGAGAGATGTTGAAATCAGGATTCTGTGTGATTAAAGCCCTGCTGAATTGTGTCAAGATAGTTTCTGCATATATAACAGGTGTTGCCAATGATGTCTGCAGTGCTAGGTCAGAAAGAGAATAAGGAGCATCAACGGGAGGGACCCTGAATAATGGGACTTTCTTCTGCTACTACTATTAGCCTCCTCGTCAATAAAATGGGGATAAAGTATATCTCACTCATCTCAATGAGGAGATGAGCTCGTAATGCTCGTCGTTTTTGAGGGGCCTAAAAGCTATGCTCCGCAAGTCGCCAGATCAGGCAGATAAGCTAGTGTTCTTCTACACGTGGGAGGCAGGCATTTCAGCCCCCTGACTGGAGACTGAAATGATCAGGAGAAGTCCTGGAAAGCAAAGGGAGGATGGAGGGTGGACAAAGCGGGGAGCTCACTGAGGGGCAGACCAGACACATGGGGGGAGCTTGGTATAGGACTTCAGAGGTCGGTAGTGAAAGACTGTGAAAGGCCTCACTTAAAGTTAAATGTGAAAACCTCAGTTAACTAAGTTCTGTGAACTTTAAAGAACAAGCGAGGCCTATACTTGATGATAATGACATTACTTCATCATAGTCTAGCTTTTAATATTAGGTCATCCAAACCTTAAGCAATAAATTAGCAAGTGCCCTCCATCTGTAGAACGGGTCAGTAATGCCAGCCTCTGTATCCTTCAAAGAGACATTTTGAAAATTTACATAAGAATGTCTTTGAAAAGGTTTGGGCTTGTATGAGAAAGGTGGCTTCCCCCCCTTAAATTTGGCTCCCTTGTTAGTGAACTTCAGTGCTCCGAGGGAAACCCATGGTCAGGTCCTAAGCTATATTTTTATTACCAGAAATATTACTGAATTCTGATCATCATCTCCTGATGATATTCATCTTTGGAAGAAAATTGACAGTAATATTATAATTTATTGAGATGTGACTAACCTCAGATTGAGATAAATTCTAAGATATCAAACTCTTAAATAATTAATTATATGAAATCAGTTTTTAAAACTGAGTTGTAAATTTCATTGATTTGGCATTCACTAATTTATAATTTCCAGACAAAGTTTGGGAGATAGTTACCTTTGATCTTTTTAATAAATTGTAACATAGACTATAGTGTAAGTAATAGTTTAGTCCACTTTTTGAATACTTGCTACTTCAAGGGAAATACCGTATTCTTGGAAAAATTACTTTCGAGCACTCTCAAGCATCAATTTTCATGGAAATAATTTGTATGCCCACTCAGAATAGTTTTTATCTATTCATTAAAGTCGATCCTAAAGTAGGCAGTAAGTAGTTTGACAGCCTTACCGCAGCTGGACAATCCATGGGTTGAAAAAGTGTTTTCTCTTAAATAAGCATGCAGCTATACTAGTTAAAGACTGATATAAATGGATCATTCAAGTCTAAGTAATTGAAATCAGTAAGATTTTTCTATAGTTCTAATACGGCAAGTAATCCTCCTGGTGAAAGCTCTAAATGTATCCCATCACTTCAGAGTCATAGTATAATGGAATAGCTGTAAAGGGGGAATCCATAGGTGTATTGGTAGATCCGCCTGCACCATTGATAGCCTTGTGATCCTGAAGAAGTCGTGCCACCATAGTGGCCCCCAATATTGTTTCCTGTCAAATGAGAAGGTGAGATTAAAGTTATTTGGCTTTAATATGATCTGAATTCTAAGTCATGTCTGAGAAGTTTGAATTACTTATAAGAATAGGTGAAGTATTTGCAGCACGGAAGTGTTTTTTAACCCCATTAAACATAAGTAGATGATAATTTATGAGATAGCTGAGAAGCTGTTTTGGCCAAGTCTAGAGGTTGTATTACAAAAGTTGTTTTTACTCCTCTTCGTGGCTGCCTTTATGGAAAATGGGACCTCTTTCTTTGTTGATATTTTGTGTACCTTCCCCTTACAGCTGAAATATCTGCTATATGTCAGAAGAAGGTAAGAACAAACCGCCTGTGTGGGGGGGCATGATTTGCTGTGTTCGTACGTAAATTCATTCATTGACATCTGCCTCATTTCTGCACCATGGTTTCCCAGTGTGGACAAGTCGCTGTATTTGTGGGGGGGAAAGAAATCATTTAGCATGCAAGATTGCTATGTCCTAATGGCCTCTATTTCCATTTCTGCTTTTGCTAACCCATCTTATGCATCAATGTCTTTGATAAGTAATCTGAAATAAAAGCTATGTACGTCTCTGGAATACAAGTCTAATTACAAAAACATTTGAATGACAGTGTAATATGTGCAACTTAACTTTGGTAAATGACGTATCTTGTATGCTGAACATCTTTATTGGTTTGAAGTGGAGTGCAAATAGTCCCATATATGTGTTAAAACACACTCAGACCAACTGTGTGTGGAAAATATTTATTTATATGTAAGTTGAATGTTATCACTAGTTAAAGATTCCAGCTTCAAATTTCCTTTAGCCACTTTTCATGACAGCTTCCCTAAACTATATCCACCTTTTTGTTGTTGTTCTAGTTGTGGGAATGTACAAGAGAAGGTAGTATGGCGTCATGTAAAGAACTTTGGATTAGCTGGTTGAGACACTTGAGCTCTGACCAGCTCTGTTCCCACCTACCTTTGCGATCATGTACAGGTCGTTTAAACTTTTAGGAGTTAGTCATGAACGGGTACCTTTGGAGGGCTGTCCCAGTTATCTATTGCCACATAATAACCATCCTAAAATGCAGTGGTTTGTGACAACACTTACTTGATCACGGTTCTGTGGATTGGCAGTTTGGCACATGCTCAGCTAGGCTCCTTTTGATAAACCCCTGTAGGCTCGCCTGTGTGTCTGCATCAGTTGGTGAGCAGGCTGGGGATTTGCTGGTCTAAGATGACCTCACCCCCCTGTCTTGGGCTTCTGCTGGGATGGCTGCAATGGCTGGGCTGGAATGTCTAGCTCGCTCTCTTTCCATTAGGTGTCTCATCCTCCAGGAGGCTAAACTGGGTTTGTCCAAGTGGGAGTGATGTTCTGAGAGAACGAGAGAATGAGAGAGGAGGTTGGAAAGCCTTTTGAGACTGAAGCTCAGAAGTCACAGAGCATCAGTTCTGCTGCATTCCATTCATCAGAGAGAGTCCCCAGACCAGCCCATCTTCAAGGAGTAGGGAAATAGGCTCCTCCCCTTTCTATAGCAGCAAGAATGTTGTGGTCATACTTAACTTACCACAATCTACTCTCTGGACATTAGTACCTACATTCTCTCCAAATGCAAAGTACTCCTTATAAGACCTTAAAAATTCCTGCCCATTTATGGCTTCAGGTGTGAAGTCCATTATCTTGTGATCTGCAACTGGTCTGGTCACTGGTGAAACACTTGGGGTGCAAATTCTCTTGATCCAGAGACCTGTGAACTAGAAGCCAGGTTGTCTGCTCTCTGTATACCCAACACGCAGTGGTGCACTGAGGACAAGGTAACAGCGATAGACTTCTGTTCAAAAAGAGGGAGAGGGAGCAGGCAGCGGTCGCTGATCTGTAGTAGCTCTAGCCGTGAATATACCAAGAGTTCTGCTGTCTCTGGGGCTCGTGAATGTGCCTTCGATTGGATCTGCTTTTGCTGTCTTGGAGTGCTTCCCTCATCCATTGTCTCCATGGGCATTTTCCTCCACTCTCTGAGACGCCCCTCCTTTTTAAAAAGACATGGCCCATGTTGCAGCTGAGTAACTCTCTCAGTCTGCTTCCTGCCTGTAGAAGCTGGGGTCTCGGAGACCTCCTTTCATACTGAGCTGTGTATGTCCCTTTTTGTCTAAATTGGTGCTGCTTTTGCTAGTGTGACTGACTTTAAAACTTGGCGGATTTTCAGTAAGTCTCATTGGGGTCCTATGCCCCCAAAGCCATCTATAATTCTTTTTGAGACAGTTCTCTCTGTGCTTTGGGAACTTCAGTCTGCCCTTAAAATGATTAGAAGCCCTGTTCTAGCTGAGAGGCTCGACTGCGCAGTACCCTTTATTTTTTTGAAGTTTTAACGAAGGATTGATTGTACAGTCATTCAGCAAACTTTCAATTTGATTTTTATCCTGAGGTTATTTCTTACTTTGAGAATCTTTTAGAAACTGGAGGCATTAAGATGAGAAATAGTTTTGTTTTCTAAATTGCATGTTCTGGCTCTAGTGGTATATCTAACATATTTGACATCCAGATAATTTTTTTACCTTCCCCTCCTTTATATGATAAAATTATTTTTACTAATAAGCTTCAAATTAGCACATTTTTACTTCTTATTCTTTAATAAATGTTGTATTTTATATGAATATTATTTTGGAGACCTTCCATTAAGTTCAAAATAGTTCAGACTTGCTTGAGCTTGCTTTGGGCAGTTTGTACTTTTGGTATTACATGCTCCTACATTTGGACAGCAGGTTTGGAATAAGCATCAAGATTGTAAAGATAAGAGACAGACCTTGATTTATTTCAATGCTGTTGTTCTCTGAGACCACTTGGAGTTATTTATTTATGTTTAAAATTAAAAGCAGCAAATGAAACAGAGTAACTGGAGTGAACATTTGAATACCGTGCCCAGCTCAATCTAAATCTAAGGGAAATCTCTCCAGTTTGCTTTTGAAATGAATGTGTATAGATGACGCCACATGGGGTGAGGACCAGCTGTCAATTTCTGCACCATGTAAATTAAATATATGATTAAATATATGATTAAAACCTATTAGGAACCATAGTGATTGTTTAGAACTATGGTGAGCCAAACCTTATTTTGGGGTTGTTTTCTTGCTGATATTATTTAGAATTGATGGCACATGGGGATAAGGCAGGTTGACTTTTAGTTGGTATTCCTGATACTGATATATGTTGTACACCCAGATACTGTGTAAGCAATCGTTCATAATGTAGCAACATAAAACAAGGATCATTTAATTATACTCAGAGAGTCCGTGGATCAGGGATTTGGACAGGGCACAGTCCACAACCTGTCTCTGCTTGATGATGTTTGAGGCCTTATCTAGGAAGACTCGAATAGCTGAAGGCTAGAATTATCTGAAGGCTGCTACGTTTGGGCTCTGGGATGGGATGACATGAAGGCTGGGCTTGCCAGAACTGTTGACAAGAGACTTACATATTACCTCGCCATGGGGCTTGGCCATGGCAGAGTTCTGAGAACAGTGTCCTGATGAGGAAGCTTCTGAAGAGAGAACGTTCCAAGACACTCATTCAGGTGGAAGCTACATATCTTTTACAGCCTGGCCGTGGGAGTCATATAAGTATCACTTGTGCCTTACTCTCGGTGGAAGTAGCCACCAGCCCATCTAGATTCCAGGCCTAGATTCCAGGCCTAGACTCAAGGAGGCATATCTGAGGAACCCGACCCAAGGAGCCTCCTCCACAGCGGGACTTCACTGAGAAGGCTTTGGACCTCCAGTTCCGAATTCGCATGTGGGAAGAACGTAAATAACATGTGACCAGAAAATAGGATGGGAAATTGCAGGAATAAACTTCAGGACTTTATTATAGCAAATAACTACCCACTGAACCCGCATCCACATCCCACTGTTTATATAACAGCAGGAATCCCAGAGGGACAAAGACGAATTACAACCACGAGGAAGAAGTAAACTCTAAGATTATACTCAGACATATCCCACATCGCTGGTGGTGTAGATCTGGTTTGGTGGGTGAGCAGGAGAAACCCCAAACCAATAAAAATTCCTGAGCTCCCAGAATGGAGTTCAATGTACAAAGGAAAAAGGAGGGGCATGGAGTGGGAAAAGTGGCCTGGACAAGTCAGGGCTGACTTGAACGCTGAGGGGGACTTGGGCTTCAGATGCAGAAGAAACGCACTGTACTTTAATAAACGATTTTCAGAAATATCACCAGACAGAAAAATATTATAAAAATGTTGACTTGCTTTTATGATTTGTTGGCCTAAATCCTTTTCAGAAGATGAGATTTGCTAACACTAGTGTCCAGAACCTCTTGCTAATGTTGAAGTGGAACAGGCCTTACTCTGAAATGCTCGTTCAGGTTGACAGCTTGATACCTTGCCAGTGTCTTGATGGCAAGGTTTGGTGCTTGTCTCTTTCCTTCTTCTGATTGTCCAAGGTGGCCGTCACGGAGGGTGCTCAAATCTTCACTGAACTCTGAGTTCATAATGACTTAGAATGTTATGTCCCCTAGAGGGGTTCATGTCTTTTTAAGCTCTATTGAAAGACTGAAAAGCTCTCTGGGCACAAGACATTGAGTACACGGTGGCACATCTAAGAGGCTCAGGGCACACTTTTTGGCAGAGGTCAGGGGTGTTTCCTGGCCGCACCTCCAATCGCTTTGTGGATGCTGCCTCGCTCCTCTGCCTCTGGTCAGTGCAGCTCTGCCAGTAGCCCCCTGAGCTCCGGGATCATACACTGCTCCATTTTCCTCATTTCTGTCACTTCATCATTTGATTCCTTCCTCTAGACAATGTCAGTGGCTGATTCTATGAATGGTTTTTGCTGTGTTTTGATATGTTACTGTGATGTCGATCGACATATTCTTAAGGTCTTGAGAGCTAGTCCCGGTGGGACTAGAAAGGCCTGCTTTGGGCCCATCAGCTCAGTGTAGCACAGCTGCCGCCCTGTGTTCAATGCAGCGGGGACAGGTGAGCTACTGTGACCGTTTGCTTTTTCAGTGGTGGATAAAATAATTTTGAAAGTTTATGCTGGGCGTTAAAATTATTCCATTTCTATGTTGATGTGCTGTGATGTGGTCTTTCTGGACTGTGGTTTTATTTTTTTTTCTTCATATTTCTCTTGAAAACTCTTGAAACACACAAAATAATCCTGAAAACTGCCCAGCCCCCTGACCGAGGTGACTTTACAAGGGCCTTTCAACCCAGTTCCACTCATATAGAGACTGTTTCTACCACGCACGCTGATGGAAACCATTTCTCACCTTTGTTTTTAACTGTGACTGAACTCTAACTGATTAGAGATGACCTGCATCTTGGACGCTAGTGAGTGGCGCTTCAGAAACACGCTGCCATTTCCCTTCTCCCCTTAAGTTTCTGTTCTTTCCAATTCTCAGGCAAATTTACCTCTGTGATTAATTTTAATTGATTTCTTTCTTTTCTTTCTTTCTTTTTTTTTTTTTTGCCTCTAGAACTGCAGTTCCCATGTTAGAAGAGCAGTTGTCACCTGCTTTTCTGCAGGGTGCTGTGGTCGTCACGGGAACAGGCCTGTTCGGTACTGCAAAAGATGCCACTCGAATCATCACAGTAATGAAGTGGGGGCTGCTTCGGAGACCCACCTCTACCAGACCTCCCCTCCACCCATCAACACTCGAGAATGTGGCGCGGAGGAGCTTGTCTGCGCCGTGGAGGCCGTGATTAGGTAACAGGTTATTTATTAGTCACTGTTGCTGAAAACACCACCTTGGCTTTGAGCCAACTTTTTTTGCTTTGAGATGTGTAAATTTAATTCAACTTCAAGTGTCCTCAGCCCAGCACATTGTTGCAATGATGATGTTTTTATTCATTCACTCAACAAATATTTTTATCAAATGTCAGTTATGAGCCAGGTGTGTGTTAGGCACTTGAGAGGCAGAGAGAGTAAAATGTTGTTTCTGCCCTCAGGTTACCCATGTAGGAACTGTAAAAATAGAAGCAGGTAATTGGGGTCCAGAATGGTGAGCACAGTGATAGCATAGCAGGAGGTCTTAGGGGGAAGGAGGTGGAAGAGCCAATCAGAGTGCGTGTTGGGGAGAGTGGGGCCTGAGACTTGACTGACAGCAGGAAAGTTGAGGGGAGCTCTTGGTAATTCAGTACTGGAGTCGACCAGAAGGCTGTGGAATAAGACAGGGGCCAGTCCTGCAGGTTACTGGCTTTTTCTTCTCCTATGACATGACAAAGGGAGGAGCTTTAGAAATGGCAACATCTAGATTTGTTCTCTTTTTGTATAATATTTGTTGAAGCAAGATTTATAAAAATTAAAGAATCATATTAGAATGTAAGTTTTAAGGATGGGGACTAAATCTTTTCTGTTTCTCTCTTCCTAGTGGCTGACACATGTACAAATGTGATAAATGTTTGTCAAATAAAACATGACAGAAATTTGGAAATAGAAAAAAACCCCCAGCCATACTGCTATCATCATCACCCGTTTTGCACATGTTCTTCTACTTTTATTCAAATGCATGTTTTATTTATATAACTGTAACCACAGTGTATCTACCATGTTTTTTGATATAACATTTTACCATTAGGTCTTTTCCATGTTGTGTAGTTTCCATATTTATCATTTTTAGTGAATCCATAATATTTATCTGGATTATTTTTTCCACTATTAAGTATTTTGAATACTTCTAATTTTTCACTATTATAAATAAGCGTAAATATTTTTGTGTATATTACTATTTCTATATTTTTATTTTCTTAGGGTAGATGACCAGATATGGTCGACTGGGTCAAAGGGTATGAGTATTTTAATGGCTCTGGTACATCACCAAACTGATTTTTAAAGTGTGTATATGAATTTATGATGCCAACAGCACTGTACAATATTGCTAGTCTTTGCTACACCTTTGCCAATATCGGGTATTATTTTCAAAAACTGTCATTCATTTAGCAATTGAAAAGGGTGAGTTCGTTGCTCATTTTCAGGTTTTTGAGTACTAGATATTGAATATTTTTCCTTTGGGTACAAGCTCCTTAATTCTTGTTCATACATTTGATGTCCACATGGCTTCATGTTAGATACAGGGGAACCACTGACTTCTAGTGAGATGCGTGATGACCTAGTAGCCAGTAGGCATCAGTTCTACTTGATTCTAATTGACTGGCGGAGGTAGCCTCTTTGTGCCTCACTTTGTTCATCTTTAATATGGGGATGGAGTACCAAATAGTAAGGAAATTAAATAAGGCTTCTTGGAGTAACTCCTACCAATTTAAAAGATGCTTGTGTTCTCCTGAAGTAATTGCTTTGCATAGGCCATCATCTAGAATGCGTTTCTCATAGTCTAATTTAACATCTCTCCTATCGGGCAGCTTGTTGAAAGAAGCCGAGTTCCACGCTGAGCAGCGGGAATACGAGCTGAACCGCCGGCGGCAGCTGGGCCTTTCCTCTTCCCACCACTCCCTGGAGAATGCCGACTTTGACAACAAGGACGATGATAAACACGACCAGCGGCTGCTCAGTCAATTTGGAATATGGTTCTTAGTAAGAAGAGAAGTTGACTATTCTCTACTTTCTTATTTCTCATTCCAACATTACACCCATGAGGGATTTCTCCTTTCTGTTTAAAGAGCTTAAAGAGTAAATATTGAAAAATTAGCCTTAACAGTGGGACCCTACACTCTAGGACAGTGGCACTTGACCCTGGGCTGCATGTTAGATTTGCCTGGGGCAGCTTTTTAAAAATGGCAATGCCCAGATTTCATGCTAGATTCTTGGGAACTTTTAAGAAGCTTTCTAGTTGATTGTCATGAATAGCCAGGTGTTGAAACTTACTGTGCCAGACTCTAGACTGTTTAAAATGCACCTTTTGACAGGAAATAAATGGGAAAATAACTAGGGTATATTGTGAAATATGGGCTTCAATATGATTTACAGATTATTGACATTCCTATTTCACATTCCACTGCCTATGAGCATGAAATTTTTCTTGAAAATTCAGCCTCTGTGGAGCTTTTGTAAGAAAAAATTTATTGCAAGTCTGCCTGCAGCCAAAAAATTATAGCCAAACTAACAAAGGAATTTGATTGATATCGACTGATTCAGCTTCCAACATACAGATCCAAAGGTTCAAGCAAGCCAGATTTGCCAGTTCTGCAAAGAAGCAGACTTGTTTCTGCCCACTGGAGACATGAATTAAGTCTCCATGGTGATATATCTCTTTTATGCTTTCACATGGTTACCTGAAAAAGTCTTTTTAAAAACCAAATGGGAATTTAATTGTTGATTTTACATGTCTTGTCCTTACAACTTATTATCTAATGATATGCTGATTACTATTGTGAACTCTTTGAAAGCTAGGATAGCAGGGATATTAATTTTTATAATTCTGAACCTTACTGCACTGCTCAATAAAGGATTATTTCAGGATGAATGAATGAATACATGATTAGTTGTCTTAAAATGTCTGTTTATAATGTGGTGAATTAGGAGGGGTGCTCTAACATTTCAGAATTATTACTGATTGAAATTCTCAGCTAAATCTGATCATGTTAGAACTGAAATGTATAGAGGTTTTTTTCCACTGAAGGTGTTTATGGAATTTCCCTGTCTAGACTTAACTTTCTAAAAGCATCTATCTAGTATAGATTATGTAATATATTTCTTATAGAAGAAAAGGTCTATGGAAGGTGCAGTCTTAAGGGGAAACGATTGTTGCAATCTCCCTGTCCTTGGGGAGGAACACAGTTTCTCAGATAAGTGATCCCTGTCATTTATAAAACTGCCTATTTCAAATGGATGACCTGGGACATCTCTTTTTCAAGTGTTAAATGAACCTGTAATAATTGTGGAAAGACGACTGGAGGCTGAAGCGGAGTCTGGTCTGCCTGTTTCCAGGTGAGCCTCTGCACGCCCAGTGAGAACACGCCGACGGAGAGCTTGGCCCGGCTGGTGGCCATGGTGTTCCAGTGGTTTCACTCCACAGCGTATATGATGGATGATGAAGTTGGAAGTTTGGTGGAAAAACTGAAACCTCAGTTTGTCACCAAGTGGTTGAAGACAGTATGTGATGTTCGCTTTGATGTCATGGTCATGTGCCTTCTTCCCAAACCAATGGAATTTGCCAGGGTAAGTGGAGACCTACCACTTGGGCCTGGCTGGAGAGGAGGACTTGGGGAGAAGCACTGCCTTAGCCACGAGGGTGGTATCAGTGTCTGTGGAAGAGGAACGTGTCTTCATGTTTTAGTCAGTGCAGCTGAATGGATTTAGTTTAGTGTGTGTATTTTAGGTGATGTCCTGCTTTGGTTTTGGTATGAGATAGGGAAGAGTGGAAGAAGAATGTATGAAGTGTCTTTAAGAATTTAAGGGAATATTCTTTCCTGACACTGCTGAATATTTTTATTAAGAAACCGGAAAAAAGAAAGCCTTTCTGTGAGGTTGCTAGAGCTCAGTCCTTTTCTGGCCTACAGCCGGTGGAAAGGCCAACATTTAAGTATAGGCAACTTCTGTGCTTTCACACGTATTTCTGGAGATGAACGGTAGACGCCCTGCCCTCCCGTTGTCAGGAGTCGCCCACACCTTTTTTGGTTTTTCTTCTGGCTTATAGGACCCATTTCTATATGTTTTTCCTTTTGCTCTGTCTCAGTGGACCCTAGGCTTTGGATATATGGCTGAGAAGATCCCACATTTCTTTCTGTTTTTTTAAAATAAGTACAAGGTATTTCTTTTTTAAGATTTTATTTATTTATTTTTAGGGAGGGAGAAAGAAAGGGAAACATCCATGTGTGGTTACCTCTTGCGTGTCACCCACTGGGCACCTGGCCCACAACCCAGGCATTTGCCCTGACCAGGAATCGAACTGGCAACTCTTTGGTTCACAGGCTGGCACTCAATCCACGGGGCCACACAAGCCAGGGCAGATCCCACATTTCTTGACTACAATATAATTTGTGTCTAAGCCAGAATTAGTTTTTGGCAGCAATATATGAATTTTTTTCAAGGCATTTTCCAAGATTGTATATGTGTGTTTGTGTGTGATTTTTTGGGTTTCTTTCAATGAAGTCTTGAGGCAATTTTCAGTTTAAATAAGACATTAAGAATAAAACAGAACACAGACCATCTAAAGGTGTAGCTTTTAGATTTTCAGAACTTGAACGTTCTTTGCACTTGTCAAAATACACTTCTTTCTTCTTTGGTGCCATCTACTGACTCACATATAAAATTGGATTTTTGCATACTGGAAACTCCCAATTTCCTGGCATTCTCTGACTGTGTTAATATGTTTTCTATTATTATCTCTTTCGGAATAGTAAAGGGTTGGTGTGACCTGACCCTGGAAGATAAGAAGAAATGATTATGTTGGGAGGAAAACTTTTCTAACTTGAGTTCAGTGGTTGGGGGCCTGCTAATTAACTAGCAATAGACATATCAACAAGAGAAAAGACAAAGTGTTTACGCTTACATGCGGGATTACTCAGACCCACAGATACAAGGTTTTTAGTACTCGAATGGGAAGATATGGGAAAGGTCTTTTGGACTTTTTGATGCCAGTGCTAATGGGACTAGATTGTGTGTCCCCAAGAGAAGCTGAATTCACAGGAAATCTCTTTTTGGAGGGGGCTACTGGCAGCTCTGTTTCCATGAGGCTCTGCATTAGTCAGATAAGGGAGATTTGGATAGGTTTTCTTTCTGCATCTTCTCTGGCTCAAATGTTTTCCACTTTAAAATAATCTTTATAACAAGTCAGGGACATGAGTGGACCACTACCTTTTTCTCTAGAAGTTTCGCACAGAAAAGAAGCTAGGTTGATTGCTGTGAGAGGAGATTCGGGTTAGGAACTGCAAGCTAAGAGATCAGCAAAGGAGGAAAAGAGTGGAGATTAGAAAAAGGGAGAAAAAAAGAAAATGAAAGATTAATGGTTTGAGTAGGCTATAAACCTAGTTCTGTGTCCAGAGGGCAGCTGTTGAAGAAGATTTCTGGGTGTTGGGCTTGAAGCATCTTTAGACGACAGAGAGAACATGTTGGTGTCACAGTCACAGTTATTTCCTGGAGCAGAGCAGGGAGAATGCGGGTGTTTGGTGAACTTCCTGAGCGACCTGAGCTCTTGCAGTAATAAGTCCACTGAGGTTCATATCAAGTTGTCCTTCAGCTTACAGGGCTCTGGGATGAGACAACCTAGTTTCAATGAGTATCAGGTTTTACTTTTTAATGACACCAAGTCAGTAGGGTAGGAGAAACATTGGAAATATCAATTACTGACCAAATGCAAAAGACAGCAGGATCCAGTTTCCAAAGATGTGAAAAATAGCTGAAAGACAATGAATGGGACTAGAATCTGATAATCCACCAGGGTGGGTAATAGTTTTCCATTGAAATATAAACTTTCTCTCTCTAATCACCCACATTTTGATTGAAGATAATGAAAGTAAGATTACTCTTGTTCACAAAATAAGTCTAGTGTCATTAAATATGGGCTGATTATTTTTATAAGTGCAGCAAGAATGGTAATTGACCACAAAGGCATTTTTACCTTTGTGGTCAAAAGCTGGAACTTTTATGAAGAATCCCAGATTGCACTTTCGGAAGCTTCTCAAGGTTAAGATGCCAAGCCAAGATAAAGTCATCCCACTTCACCTGCATTACCTATATTTTTGGGTGAATTTCTTTTTTCTTGAGGTCCTCAAAATATTCTAAGTTTTCTGGGCCTGCCAACAAGTGACCTTTTTTACTTGCTTATGGGATGGTAATAAGCCAGGTACCAGGCTGATTTTTCCAAGAGGGCTTTGTAACATTGGCATAATGTTACAAAGTTAGTTCTATAATTGAGCAAAAGCCTGAACTGCTTGCCAATAACTCAAGTGGCAAGGAGTTGGGGCAAGAAAAGCAGCTGTATTTGGCAAACTGGTGAGCTGGCGAGCTGAGAAGATGGCAGACTAGCATCCTAACGAGCCATCTTGAGAAAGTACAGAATTCAGGCTTATTTTATGTCAGGGGAAGGAGGAAACAGGAGAGGTTTGAGGTCGGGAAGTAATTGATGACTACAGATGTCATCTGGATGTCAGCAAGGGTTCAAGGGGAATAGTTACACTTCTTTGCTTTTGGTCAACAAATTTGGTGGTTATTGTCCCAATCACAAGGTTTCTGTAAATCTTTTGATAAACAATCATTTTTAAAAAATCCTCATCCAAGGACATACTTATTGATTTTAGAGAGAGGGGAAGGGAGAGAGAGAGAGAGGGAGAGAACATTGATGTGAGAGAGAAACATCTATCAGCTACCTCTTGCATGTGCCGTGACTGCAGGCTGAACCTGCAGTCTTGGTATGTGCCCTGACAGGGAATCGATCCCACGACCTTTTGGTTTATGGGATGACACTTCAACCAACTGAACCACAGCAACTAGGGAAAACAATCATTATTTTTGTACATACCTTCCTTATATCCTTAAGGTAGTAGTTTTGAGCAGTGAGGTTGCTTCAGTAATTCCTAGGCTACAGATTAGATTCCTTTACTGATTAGGATATCTATGGGCAGAACTAAGCAGAAATTGCTAACTGACAGGTTATGGGAACTGGGCAGACTTGAGCAAGATGGAGTCAAGAAGATTAAGTATTTCATTCTATTACAGTTCCTTGAAAATTTCAACCTTAGTCATAATGTCAACCTTAGTTCCTTAAAACTATCTGGTCATATCTGATTCTCTTCACATCATTCTCATATATGGCATTCTAGTCAAAGCCTTAGCAATACAACCATTTTTTTTTTCAATTATGCCCTGTTACAAGGAGAACAGATTCTTATTGAACTTGTGCAAATACTATGTTGCCATGAAAATAAGAATATTTAATAAAAGCTTCTAAATTGTGGAGGGATCCGGTAGGGAGAAAAAGACATGTTTCATTTTTCTTTACAAAGTTACAATCTACCAAAGTATTGTGAGCTATTGATAGCCTAAGGGAAATCTTATATCTAGAAAATGGAACATTAAAGAACCAGCAATGTTCCAAAACAAAAAACCCATAAAAATTATCATCTTTCTTCATCAGTTCATTTAGTCCCATGTAATTAATTTTCATTCTGCTTGATTTTGCGTTAGCAGGACCCGTTAGCTTCTTCATTAGAGTTGTGGAATCCTTACTCAGTTCAGTGGTACAGTTTTATCAAGAAAAAATCATCTAACCTATAGAAAAGTTTTATAGGAGTTCATTTGAGCCAAAATGTTGAGAACATGCCCGGAAGCAAAATCTCAACAGCTTAAGAAAATGCTCCAGAGAATGGCAATTTTGCAGTTTATTTTATACACTAGAATCAAAGGAGAAAGTGTAAAGAGGGTGACATGAAATCCATTGGTGGTGGATTGAGGGGCAGGAGAATGCAAAGCAGGAAAATCTCTGGGATTGGATAAAAAGCAAAATGGAGGGACATACACTTTTATGTTGGCGGGTGCAGGATGGTTAACATTTACAGCACATGGAGGTGGTATGTGAATGACAAGATAACATTGTGGGCTTCTGTGGTCTCCTGCTCTGGTGGTCCTGAGCTCTAGTGCTAGCGGTTTTGCCGTCAAGGGGTCAGGAAAAGAAAATTACTCTGACATTTCAAAGGTATGCTATCTTGGTTGGACAAAGACAATAGACAACTTCAAAGGTAAAGATCGGCCTTTGTCAAGCAAGCTATAGGCTTAGGACTTGACTATACCATGACCTACTTTTAGTTAGGAATTTGTATGCTCAGACCATTCCCTGTGGTTACTTTTGGTCTCTGAGTTTGTGAGGCTTGCTTGGGCTTGTCAGAGTTAGTATGTGACCCCTTTCTTGGTCCACAGTTAGAAGACAGCTGTTTTTATTAAACCAGCAATACTGGACTAGTCTTCTTTGTCAAAGATTTACCCAAATCATATGCACTTTAAAAATATTTGGGTTATTTTCTATATTTCTCAGCATTTTGGGAATACTTAATTTATATAAGCTCTGATTTTTTCAAAAGCTCATTTAGATTGAGAGCTTTTGAGGGATTTCATGACTTTTTTGGCAACACCCTCTGGAGGTAAGAAAACACCATATATATATGACATAAACATGTGAACATAAGAAGTAAATACAAATAAAGGAACCTTATGGTAGAGACTGTCATAGTAATATATGACTCACTAGTTTATATGAGAGTTGGTTTTCATCTTCACCTCACTTTGATTTGAATTGTATTAGCAGATGGGAAAAGTTGTTACCTGTTCATTGTAAGGGTTACAGCTTATCAACATTTGTGGGGGAGACTTCTAAAGTTTTCCATTTGCCCTGATACGTAATCTCATGGAGGCTGTAGTTTGGCCTCAGGCGCTGGTTTGATTGACTGAGAAGTTACTTTTTAAATGCTAAGGAAAAACACATTGGAGGTTTGCTAAGGGGGTTGTTAACTGGAGCTTATGAGGAGGAGAAATCAATTTTCTCCTATTTTATAAAGGGAGGCCCTAGTAAAAGCAAGGTGCCCCTTGGGCTGAGAGCCAGAGTAATTTCTTTGGATGTCTGCATTGTTTTACACTAAAATTTTTTATTGAATGTATTGGGGTGACATTGGTTAATAAAATTATATAGGTTTCAGGTGTACAATTCTGTAATGCATCATCTGTGTATTGTATTGTGTGCTCACCACCCAAAGTCAAGTGTCATTCTGTCACCACTTATCCTTCCATACCCTCGCCTACCTTCCCCCAGCCCTCTTTCAGTCAGGTAATCATCACACTGTTGTCTTTGTTTATGAGTTCTCTGTTGTTATTGTTGTTGTCATTGTTGTTTAATCCCTTTACCACTTTCACCCAGCCCTGCAACTGCCTCCCTTCTGACAGCTGTTAGTCTGTTCCTAGGAGTCTGTTTCTATCATGTTTGTTAGTTTATTTTGTTCATTAGATGAGTGATATCATGTGGTACTTGTTTTTCTCTGACCAGCTTATTTCACTAAGCATAGTGCTCTCCAGGTCCATCCATGCTGTTGCAAAGGGTAAGATTTCCTTCTTTTTAAGGGCTGAGTAGTATTATTGTGTAAATGTACCACAGATTTTTTATCCACTCGCCTACTGATGGACACTGGGGCTGCTTCCAAATCTTGGCTGTTATAATAATGCTGCAGTGAACATAGGGGTGCATAGATTCAGTCTCAACGTGGCTTCTATAAATCGGTGGTTATAAGGCTTCTCGTCAGCTAGTTTTTAGTTGGTTATTTAGGTTGATTGCTCTATATTTTACTTGTAATTCCAGTTTGGTCCTAGGAGAAGGTGAGTGTAACATCCACCTACTCTGCCACCATCTTGGATCCAAAAATCCTTTTAAGTGTAAAAAAAAAAAAAGCAAATAAAAGGGTCCATTGTCTGGCTGTTGGCAGTTTAGGACCTCCACAGGGATATCCGTTCCAGAATGTGACTCAAAACCAATAAGGCTATATGTGGCTTAACCATAAATTGTATAGCTGAGGGGGCCTCAACAATGATACCTACCCTGGTCTCATCATTTTCAGCCTATGTAGCAAAAACTATCCCAGAAATATAGTCAGTTTCTGAAAATATCTAGTCAGTCACCTAGGATTTTGGCCAGTATGATACCGAAAAGATATTTGAGCTCTAAATAAATTGATTTGGTTGTTTTGAATAATCTGAAATTCTACATCGAGCAATTAAACATCTAAAGTTAGATTCACTTAAAATAAGACAGTGTTCCACAAATTTTGTTACATAGTAAAGATTTAGGACTAATTAACCTGTGTTACTTTGATATGTCTAATAAGAATATAGGAATTTATCTAAAATTGGAATTAGAAACTAAATTTGTGATTTTAATTTTTCTGCACCAGAAAGTTTATACACTATCATAATTAGTAAAATATACTAGTATTTTTTATTCAAGATTCAACCAGCCTTTGAGCATTTTTAGGAAAAATATTGTCGGAGCACATGCAGCAGAGGGGAAACATCCCCCTGTGCCACTGTTTTCCATAGTGAACAGTCTTCAATACACAGTTTGTAGGAGTAGAAATCTGTTTTTCTCTGAAGTACAGTTATAACTGCACACATTTGTAATGAGTTTGTCAAACTTTAGAAATAAGAGTGCTCCAACAGCATTCCTGTGAGGACTACATCTTTGGAATGTGAGTTGATTAGTGTGATTTGGAAAGTCTGCAGTGGAATTGTTCACATTCAGTTGTGATTAATATTTGAATGTATCTATAACTACGTGGTGTGTATTTTTTTTCTTATGTTATGTAATTTATGGATCCTGATGGTTTGTAGGTTCTTATAGGTGTCATTCTGAGGATGCTTGGCCCAGGATTCACATATAATGGATTGTTGCCTTTCTCTGTACCCATTTCATTTAGGAAATCCTTTTGTGTAATTATAACAATTGCATTTTGTTCTCTTCCCCTGTGGCTGTGGAACCGCCATCAGGTTGGTGGATACTGGGACAAGTCCTGCAGCACTGTGACTCAGCTGAAGGAAGGTCTCAATCGAATCCTCTGCCTGATCCCCTACAATGTGATCAGTCAGTCTGTGTGGGAGTGTATTATGCCAGAATGGCTTGAAGCCGTCAGAACAGAAGTCCCAGATAACCAGTTAAAAGAATTCAGGGAAGTATTAAGGTGGGTAAGTAGTTTAATGGAGTCACTGTAATTATAATGATATCTAACGTTTATTGAGCATGTACTGTGTGCCAGGCACTGTGCTAAGCATTTTATATAAATCTCTTTACTTTTTAACAAAACCCTATAGAGAAGTTTGAAGGCCCAAAATGAGATAGTTGCTATAAATCGTGCTAAGGTGATTTGGAATTGTTCAGAAAAGATTTTGTTCTTGTGTAATAAAAAATACACCATATTGTTTGCTTATTTTCAAACATAACTATGGGTTAGACAAAGTGGGAAAAGTGCAAAGGGAAAATGTTTTTAGATGCTGGGAAGCAACTCTCATTCTTTAGAAATGTAATTCCTTCTGTTAAGCCTAGTGTATGAGCAGTAATGTTAATACAGCCATATGAATTATTTATAAGGTATCTATTCCAATGACATAAGCTATTACTGTAAAATGAGACATACTAATAACAGTTCAGAACACAGACTAATCTGAAGCATTTAGCTTCCCAAATAACATATTGGAAACGTGAAGTAGATCCTACTGTATGCCCACCCATTAGTTGTTTACTTTTGTTGCTTTGCTTTCCAGCAAAATGTTTGACATTGAGCTCTGTCCTCTACCTTTTTCAATGGAAGAGATGTTTGGCTTTATTAGTTGTCGGTTCACAGGATATCCTTCTTCTGTGCAGGAGCAAGCTTTACTGTGGCTTCATGTAAGTGAATGATACTTTTGATCATTTTGGGCACTAGTTCTTAGCCTATGAACTTCAGATCCCAGGTAGAGGGCTACTGCAGAGTCCATAAATCTGTATTTGACTAATAATTCATATGCATACATAACTGCATTTCAAATACTTGTAACTATAGTTGTGATTTATTAAGAAAACACAAATTTATGCCGTATTGGTAACTGAATCCATAGTAGCTTTTCACCCATATGTATCTTTCCATCAATAGATACTAAGAGTGTAATAGCTATTTTGTGGGATTTTGATATATATTTTGATGTTAAATTGGTCTTTTACTTGGAAAGGTTGAGAGCTACTGATCTAAGGAGTAATTCATTCTGTTCACTCAGCCTGGAATGACTTTGTATCCTGTCTTCATGTAAACTCCAGCTTATCTTTTAAAATCCAACTCAACAATTATCTGTGAAGTTTTCTGCCACTTTGCCCCCTATCTTCCCATCAGAATTCATTATTTTTTCTTCCAGTATTCATACAGGTTCTGTGTGTGAATTGAAGTTCTATCTAATATATTAGTTTATTTTTGTCTCTTCTCATGATTATAAATACTTTGAGAGCAGGGACCATGTCTTTTTTATTTTTGAATTTATAACTCCCTTCATTCTTTCTTCTTAGCACCTGGCACATGTTTTGAATTTAGCGGTTGTTCTTAAAAGTTTATTAAATTGAGTTGAACCTGATATAAAGTTTGGAAAGTTTCAGAAAAGGAGGAGAGAACCAAGGTTTATTTATTTTTTAAAAAAACATTTTATTTATTTATTTTTAGAGAGAGGGTAAGGGAGGGAGAAAGAGAGGGAGAGAAACATTGATGTGCGAGAGATACATTGATTGGTTGCCTCTTGCATGCCCCCAACTGGGGACCTGGCCCGCAACCCAGACATGTGCCCTGACTGGGAATCAAACCGGTGACCTTTCAGTTTGCAAGCCAGCACTCAATCCACTGAGCCACACCAGCCAGAGCAGAACTAATGGTTAGGTTAGCTATTGCTGCAGATACATTTGTTTCACTGAAGGATGTGATCCTTAAAGCTTTTCAAGTTCTGAAGGTACTTTCTGGGTTCTAAACTAAGGAACAATATTTTTCACAATCGACAAAGAGTAAAGGGGATGATACATTTTTTTTTAAAGTCATCTTTAGGACCTAGAATTTTAACTTTTTGTCCCCAGGTATGTTTCAATAAGATAGTTTCTCACTTTAGGAAAACCAGCTCTTCTACAGATGGCTAGTTGCTGTTACTCCGTTACACACCTTTTGAGCTGTGTCATCTGGGGACAGGGCTGTAACCTCTGTCCCTACCACAGCTAAAACAGTTTACATGTTTTATGGACTGGGCTTTGGCATGGTTTTGGTTGAAGACAGTGGTGCCACTGAAGGAGGATTTAAGCCACTGGTCTAACTGTTTGGGGAATAGAGTGAACAATGTAGTGACTGGAGTTAACTCAATGATTAGGTAATTGTGGAAACAGTAGTAGAGCTCCTATGGGCCAGTCACTGTAATAGGCACTGTGATACAAATTGGATAAGAAATTGGTTTTTCCTCATACTTCCTTTCTTCAAAGAGCTCACGGGGGTGGGGGCGGAGAGATAGTATCAAATAAACAAATAGAATGCAAAGTGACAATGGCTCTAATAAGGAAGGTAGAAAGCTCTAAGAAAGCCAAATACAGGATGGATTAATTCTATGTGAAGGAAGGAGGCATCTGCTTCCAGAAAATTCATTACAAATAAGATAACCCGATCTTGGCAGGATACCCGAGCTTGCCCCAGGTAACAAGGGCAGAGGGGGCCCACTCATGGGATGGACTGGGACGCGAGTACTCACTGATTAGACTAGTCCGGGGGGGAGGTGATGGGCTAACACACTAGCGGTGGCACGGAAAGGAGGGGACAGCATCAAGAGGTGCTTTCAGGTTTTAATAGGAAGAACATGGTGATATATTGGATGTGGGTGGGGGGAACGGAAGGGTCAGTGGTAATGTTGATTTTCTAAATACAGAAAGTTGAGGATGACTATGCTAATAGGATATGTGGAAGACTGAATGTTCTTCTGCTCAGTAGTTCACTTTGGAAAAAATGCTAAATATAGGGGTTTTTTTGGAGTTCTAAAGTTTATCTTTTTGGGGGATATATATACCTTTTTTCCTCAGGTATTATCGGAGTTAGACATCATGGTTCCACTTCAGCTATTAATAAGTATGTTTTCTGACGGAGTTAATTCAGTCAAAGAACTGGCAAATCAAAGAAAATCAAGAGTCAATGAACTGGCAGGGAACCTTGCAGCTCGAAGGGTAATTATTGCCACAACTGTTTTTGTCTTACTTATTAAGATTTAGTTGATTATACAAGGCCTAAAAGTAGCATCATGTAAAGTTCTCTGAAAATGCTATTTCATCTTCTCTCACTCTAAAATGTTTTAAGCACATTAAATAATAGGAAACACTAATCTAAGATACGTTGGATATAGTCTGTAATCAATAAGTTATTGAGTTTTTATTTTCTCTTATACATACCTGTTAGCTGTCTCTTAACCCTGATGAAGTTAAAAAAATTAAAAAAAGCTTTTTGGGTACTTTTTTTGTCAGCTACCGAGCAGATCACTTCTTTCATTTGAGGATGAAGAGTTTGGATTTTTTTTTAAACTGTGTTTTGGGAAGGTATGATCAGCTGGTGGTGACAATGAGTGATGCTGTCACTCTGAGCCGACTGAGGCCGTTTTATTGACCCCTTTGTACCTTTTTGGATAAGAAAAGTCAATATAATCTGGTTCAAGGTATATGAAAAATGTTGGACACTTCTGATATTTTTTCTGGGGAGGACTTGATAGAGTTTTAGTCGATGTAATGACATTCCCAGACCATGATCAGTTTTGCAGAGAGGGACTAGCATCTCGCGGTGGGTGAGGACTGTTCTCAACTCTTCCCTTGTCGAGCCTCTACCGCAGGCCCCCAGTCATTCCACCTGATCCCTGGGGAGTAGAAAATATAACATGATCACAGGATCATAGTTTGTATTCGTTACTTTAAAAAAACCCAATATGCTTCATAGGAACCAGCTGCCATTTACATTTTGTTTTTTTCCATTGTAACCTTTGATATTATATCACTTCATTAGCACTTAAAAAAAAAGATTTCATTTATTTTATTTTTAGACAGAGGGGAAGGGAGGGAAAAAGAGAGGGAGAGAAACATCAATGTGTGGTTGCCTCTCACGCGCCCCCTACTGGGGACCTGACCTGCAACCCAGGCATGTACCCTGACTGGGGAATTAAACCGGTGACCCTTTGGTTCGCAGGCTGACACTCAATCCACTGAGCTACACCAGCCAGGGCTCATTAGCACTTTATACTGTGCAATGTATTCACAATTAATAACATCACAAAACTGTGTGAAACAGTTGGGGAAGAGCTCATTACCCTCATTTTACAACTAGTCAACCTGAGGTTGAGTGAATTGACGTGACTGTCCATAGATAACACTATCAGTATCCAGGTATCCCGATTCTCCATGGGGTACTCTTCTTCTCTATTTGAAATATGTTCACCGAGCTTGCTGCTTATTAAAGATCTTTAAAAGAGAAAAGGTGATTTGAGAGTGATGTACAGGTTTGTCAGTCACAGTCCTGCTACAGAATTTCTCCCAGATGGTTCAAGTGAAGGGACTTTCATGGAAATAAGTGTTGGTGAACTGTGGATGAACCAGCAGTTCTGCAGGAAACCATTATACCCCTAAGGCTGAAGGAACAAGGGAAGAGAGTTCCTGAAACCCATTGGGAGCTGAAATTATGAGGAAGGGCTGGCTAGAGGAGCTATAGGGCGATGGAGAGACTGACAGAGATGTAGCATCAGAACTGGTGAGGGGTGGGGAAATATAGTCCTACATCTCCCTCCTTCAGCTTCAGGCCTTCGGCTGGTGCCTCCCATTGTCTTAACACAACGGGAATCCAGTCAGCAAGAGAACCAGGAGCAACTCAGTCCTTGGCATCCTTCGGTATAGGTGCAGGGAACAGCAGTGCAGTGAGGGCCTGGGGCGGTGTGTGGGGGGTGGGTTAGGTTGGCACATGGAGAATAACTAATAAACAGGTTTGGCGTCTATTGTTTTCCCATTAGAGTTTAATAATTATAATACCCAGAGTCCATTCTTCTTTAACCAGTCATGACAATCTGATCTTCTGTGCTTATAATTCTAAAACTGGTCTTGCAATGTTTTACTTCATTAAGTTCTCATTATTTTAGCTTATAGTTTTAAGTAGTGTACGCAATTTAGTTTAATGGGCAATGTTTGATGGGATGAAAGATATAATGACAAAGACAACTGCCTTCATTCTTCAGAATGCTGATGGTTTATTCTTTTGACAATTAGAAAGCTTGGGTAATTTTATTTCTTATTTTTATGCTTTGAAAAGATTTATAGTATTTGGAGGTAGTAATGCTATTGGCTAAGATAGGAAATCAGTGTGACAGCTGGAAATACCTCCCATAGTCCCCAGTAGTTTATAGAGCCATTCGAGTCTCTGCAAGTTCACTTATGTGCTTTGATGTTCTTTCTTCTAGGTGAGTGTTGCCTCTGATCCGGGTCGACGAGTTCAGCACAATATGCTGAGTCCATTTCATAGTCCTTTTCAGAGTCCATTTCGGAGTCCTATGCGTAGCCCCTTTCGTAGCCCTTTCAAGAATTTTGGACACCCAGGAGGAAGGACTATTGACTTTGATTGTGAAGATGATGAAATGAATCTAAATTGTTTCATCCTCATGTTTGATCTTCTCCTGAAGCAGGTAGCTGAAGCATGAGCTTCCTTTAGTTCAGAAATGAAGGATGAGGAAAGCATTGTATAGTGATTTTTTTCTGTGTTGGACATCTTCACACTTACTGAAATGATACAGCGTTACTCAAGACATTTCTCAAACTCCTTTGGGAATTTCCTAAAGAGCCTGAAAAATACTTGTATGAATATCTGCAATGATATTGACATGAGAATGGATATGAGTTTTAGAAACATCCTAGCATCATTAGAATTGATTCTGTTGAACAAATTTGGTGGACAAACTGGGTAGTGCTATTTGTGGGAATAGTAAGATACCACTCTATAGTGATGGACTGATTTTAATATATTTTACAAATTGATTTTTGAAGGTAATTTTAAAAGAGAAGTTTAAAAGGTTTGGTCAGGGGAACATTTTTTCTTAACTTTTAATTTTGAAATAATTTTAGACTTGCAAAAAAGTTGCAAGAATAGTACAAAGAATTCCCAAGTACTTCTCCCCTAAATTCGTCAGATATTAACATTTAGCACATTTATTTATTTCTCTCTCTTATTCTGTATATGTATGTGTGAATTTTTTAATGAACTATTTGAGAGAAAGTTGCAAGCGCGATTTCCCTTTAACCTTAAAACTTCAGAGTGTATTTTTCTAAAAAATAATGACATTTTCTTACATAACCAAGTAAAGTTATCAAAATCAGGAAATTAATATTGTTATAATACTATTATCTAACTTACAGAAATTATTCATTTTTAAAATTGATATAACAATCACCTTTATAACAAAAGAAAAAATTGTTTTTGTTTGAGGACACAATCCAGCAACACTTATTGCAATTATTTCTCCTCCCTCATTAGTTTTAATCCAGGATACTTCTTCAGTTTTTGTTTACTTTTTACATTCTTGGCATTTTAAAAGAGTCCAGTTATTTTGTAGAACACCCCTCAATTTGAGTCTCATGTTTTTTTATGAATCGATCCAGGCTGAGCATTTTTTGGCATTAGTGCCACAGATGTTATGTTGTATTCTTTTCAGTGCCTCATGTCAGAAAACACATGACATCATAATGTCCCCTTATAGGTGACGATGACTTGGTGAAGGTGATTTCTGCAAATTTCCCTGCTACAAAGCTGTCATTTTTCTTTGTAATTAATAAGTAACTTGCAGAGAGATATTTTAAGACTGTGAGATTTCCTGTTTCTCATCAGACTTTTACCTACTAGTTTAGCATCCATGTATAATTGATGCCTGAATCAATTAATACTATGATGGTTATCAAATGATAATTTTCTGGTTCTATAATTAAAAAAAAATGTATTAGTTGGCATTCTACTGAAGGAACAATTTCTCCTTATCTCTCATTTATATATTTATTTATCTGCTTATGCCCTCATGTACTCATGGCCTTATTTTATTCAGTGGGTTACAATCTGCTGCTATGATTATTTATTTCGATGCTTATATTGGCCCATATTTGGTCAGTGGGAGTCCCCTCAACCTGACTCCTCTGTTCTTTCGACATGGTCCCATCATTCTTTGAACACTTCCTTAATTTCTGACCTGACAAGATATTCCAGGTTCATTTTTTATTTTCCTGCCCCGACCCTGAAACCAGCCATTTCTCCGAGGATGCCTGGCTCCTTTCAGTGGGTAATGGTATTTAGAAATCAAGATCTGAGATCACTAGGTGAGGAGCAGCATTTTTCAAACGTGTAAGATCTCACAGGGTGATAAGTTTAAAAAACAAATCTCTTTAAATGTCCCCCATGATTTTAAAAATAATTCTCACCACTTTGTCTTGTGTTTATATTCTTTTTAGAAGAATCCATGGAAATCAATGTATATTCACGGTCTATAAACCCTACCATCTTTTAATAACTTAACATTGTCAATTAATGAAAATTATCCCCAATTAGTGTGCCAATGGAATAGTGGACAAAAGGACCAAACTCCTTCTTCTTCTTCTTCTTCTTTTTTTTTTTTTTTGGACTTTTTTTTGGTGTCTTTCAGATGGAGTTACAGGATGATGGAATCACGATGGGTTTAGAGCACAGCTTATCAAAGGACATTATGTCCATTATAAACAATGTCTTCCAAGCCCCCTGGGGGGGCTCGCACACCTGCCAGAAGGACGAAAAAGCAACTGAGTGTAACTTATGTCAGTCTAGTATTCTCTGCTATCAGCTTGCTTGTGAACTCCTGGAGAGACTGGCTCCCAAAGAGGAAAGCCGGCTGGTGGTAAGCAGTTGAAGAAGTGAGGCAGCCCACGTCCGACGGTAGTAAAGGCCGCAGTGGCTGGTGAAATGCAGTCTTCCTCCAGTGTTAGCTTATGCTCCATGCTGGGTTATATGTGAAGCTGTGTTCAAAGAAAGTTTTCCTGTTCCTCCCGCCGACTCGGGCTGCTGGGAAAGAATGGGAGATAGAGCTACATGACATATAGTTTTTTTCCTTATAGCCCTTAGCCTTTATTTTCATGGTGGCCAGGCTTTTTTTAATAGCTATTTATTTATTTAGTTTTTCCACATACAATTCTTCAGTTAGGTCTTGAGTGGGTCTCTGGCTTAATCATACAATTTTCATAAATATAAAGCACTACTGGTAATCTTGAAATAACTTTTCAGAAAGTTACACAAAGTTTGGATAACAGCGAACACTACAAAATGTACATATCAAAGATTAAGTAAGTAAATTGGCCAAGGACACTGAGAATTCCTAGGTAACCTCAGTTTGTAAAACCCATTGACTTTGCCGGCAGCCAATAAAATCTTTATTTTATTTTCTGTTTTCCAAGGAAATTATTTAAATAAGGAAGAGCTAGTATATATAGCATATATTAGCCATTCCATACATTAGTCATTTCCTGTTTAGCTTATTTTCAATCTAAGTCACGCACATCACCAAAATACCCTTATGCCATCATAGCTAGAATTATTTGAGCCAGCATTGGCCATCTTTTCTTTTTCTTCCTTTCCCCTAATGTTTGTCTAGGTATAATGTGACTTAAAACTATTTTTCGAGGTATAGCATATAAGCAGTAAAGTGTTTCTTGAGGTTTAAAATACCTTTCAGCTCACCTAACCCATTAGTCCTGCCTGTGGCCAAATAACATCCTTATGGTATTGTCTTTTAACATTGTCATTGGGTACTTAATGTAAAACAACCGCAGTGATAGATGACATGAAAACAAATTAAAACCAAGAAGCCTAGAGTCAGGAAGCTGTTAAGTCAGTGAAAAACCGGGAGAGGAGTGATGAGGATGGTGAGAGAGGTGTGAACGAGGCAGCTGCCGGAGTGCGGAGAAGGGACCACAAGCCTGTCTTGGGGGTGTCATAGCGACCCAGAAGGTCTTCCCAGAGGAGCTTATACTGAAGGAGGAGCAGAGTTAATGGAATGAAGGCAGCAGGAGAGCAGGACTTTTGAGACCCAGAAAACTCTGTTTAAATGGTACAGAGGAAAGGAGGGGACAGCACACTCAGGGAACTGCCAGTGGTTCAGTGTCACCAGAGCAAGTGAGAAGGAAGGCAAAGTAGGGGCAGCTGAGTCGAGGAAGACTCAGCTTTTATACTCAGATTTATTAAGGGCTTTGTTTGCCAAACTAAGAAGTTTGGATTTTGTTTTGGCGGCTGTGGGGAAATGCTGAAGAATTTTAATCAGGTGGTGATCCAGTTCGATGAATTTGAGAAATTCCTCCCATCTGCAGAGGAGAGGGAGTGAAGGATTGGGGACAGGACTCTATCAGAAGGTTAATGTGGTCACTCCTGGAAGAAAACGGGGGAGCCTGGATGAAAGGAGTGATGGGGATGAAGAGAAGGGGCAGGCCTGACAGACCTTTGAGGAAAGAGGGTCAACAGCTCTTGTCAATTCGGCATTTAGAGATGGAAAAGTTGAGAACAAATATGTTTTCTAGCTTTGCCATTTACAAACATTGCCATTGACAGAAAAGTTGTTGCTATAGTAGGAGAGGTGATGTTTTGGGCAGGAGTGAGCTACGATGCAGTCACATTTAGACACAGCATTGAAATGCCTTGTAGATGTCCACGCGGGGCTGGCATGCACCATCAGATATGTGGATCTGGCTCTTAAGAGAGAGATCGGAAGTAATACAGATCTGGAGTCACTAGTCCACTCTGGTAGTTTGTGTGGAATAAGAATGGAAAAGACCTAAGGGTAGAGTCTGAGAAGTATTGACTCTTTCGATGGTAAAGAGGTAACTTGTGAAGATGCCAGAGACACAGAGATAAACCGAGGGAGAGCAGTACCTCCAAAACCAAGATGCGACATAGTCTAAAAAAGGAGGGAATAGTGGATCGTATCAAGCCAAGGGAGGAAAAAAATAAAAGGCTGAAAGGTGTTCGGGGATTCTGAAATTAGGAGTCCCTCGTGCCCTTGGGGATGGCAGTAGCCGTGGACTATAGTAGTTAGCGGGTTATGAACAGGATCAGCAGAGGAGACGACTACACGAAGTGCAGGCTTCTGCTGGAGGAAGGGAATAGGGGTGTGAAGAGGAGGCAGGTGGGTGCCCCGAGCCCCTCCCCTGTTCCTAGCAGGCTTTCTGGATTGTGTCAGTTTTCATACCACCATCCCATGAAACGTGGAGGGATAAGCATACATGTGGCGAAACAGCCATCGGAACAATCCCCCATGTGCACAATGCTTTACATTTATCATGGGCTTAAAAGACCAAATGGGAGGTGAAGCTGGAGCTTGTTTTCCTCTCTCGACATCTTATGGGGGAGACACTCGTCAATAAAGAGAGCTCTGTCCCAGAGCATGTGGTCCCCACTGTGTGCATCAGCCACCTTAGCTCTTTAGTTCTCATCTGGGGAGCAGTGGAGGACACGAGGGTGAGGACACAAAGGGTGGGCTAGCAGGAGGCTGAGGCTAGTCCCTGGGCCTTGGAGAATGACGCCAGAAACATGGGTTTCTGGGGATACGTGGGAGAGGCCCTGCAGCAGGAAGCTTCACTGTATCGAACTTTACGAAACTCAGTTTATAATGCGATTGTTGTACAGTCAATATCCTGAACTTTTTCATCTTGCAAAACTGAAACTCTATACTCATTAAACCATTACTCCCTGTGACCCTTTCCCTCAGGCCCTGGAAACCACCCTTCTGTTTACTCTTTCTGTGCATTTGACTATAATAGATACCTCATATAAGAGGAATCATACAGTATTTGTCCATTTTGTAACCAGCTTATTTTACTTACTGTAACATCCAGAAGGTTCATCCCCATTGCAGCATGTGTCAGAAACTCCTTTTTCATGGCTGAACAATATTCCATTGTTTGTAGGTACCACATTTTGCCTATTAATCTATGCATGGATGCCTAGCTCTCTTTAACTCTTATGTTATAGCAATTTCTCATTGCTAAAAGACAGTTGGCATTTTTGTTTTAAATACTGATGCAAACCCCTCATTATTCCCTCCTAACTAAGTAGTTATTGAATAAAACATGCATGGCTTGGAATCACTTGGCGAGTAGGACATGATCACAGGGATGAAAGCAGAGAGGGGAAATCAGGCCCAAGAAGATTTAACAGTGTTTTTGATATTTTCCCATGTTTATTTCAAGGGGATGAAAATGTTTCATTAACAGTTGATCCAAATTTCCATTAACCATTACGGAAATAAGGTCAAGTCTCTTCTGAGGCAGGTGCCTCTGCACCCCTGGGGCCCAGCAGGCACTTACTCGATCTAGAATGTATCTAGAACCTTCTTTACATCCCCAAAGGGCTGCTCATCGGACTGCTTATTACATTTGTTTCAGGAGCCCACAGACAGCCTCGAGGATAGCCTCCTTTCTTCCAGAGCAGAGTTTATTATAGGCCCTGAAGGTGAAGAGGAGGAGAGCCCGGCCACCGGGCATGGGGAGAACCCAGGCAACTGCACGGAGCCCACGGAACCTGCTGGTAGGTGAACGCTGGCTGACGGGAGGCAGCTGTGTGCACATCCCAGTTTGCACTGGCCCACCGTGCAGAACCCTGGTTTCTTAGATTACCATGGACTTGCACAGGTTCAGACCTGGCTTCCTTAATATTGGCTTGTGCAAATGAATCATTTCCCCTCCAATTATGAACTGAACAGATCCAGGGGCGTGTCTCTAGTGGAACAGAGGGACACTGGGTGTCTTTCTGGCAGCAGGAGCTTGTTATCAACAAAACCCCGCTATGTTAGTGTATCGTGTTCTCTGGGCAGAAGTAGCTGTGAACCAAGGCGAGTGGCAGAAGTGGAGGGTGCTGACACTGGACAGCCACTCGGGGCATAGGGCTAGAGCAGAGTGTGTTGGGACAGAGACAATGGAATTTGAGTTCCTGTGACTTCTGTGCCCCAGAGCCGTGACCAGGACTCTGGACAGCCTCACTACATAATAGCTGAGCAATTTGTGCGCTCAGGCTGATGGGCTCGGTTCAGAGCTGGGAGGGATGATGGCCTCTTTCTAGTTGCTTAAAAGCTCTGTGTGGGCTATCTGGGGACAGCACTATGACAGGCAAGCTCTGAATCACACTCGAGCTTTTTGCACGCTGAAGGAGCTTCAGGAAATGAGGACGTGACCCCTGTACCTCTGGGAAAGCCTACTTTCTAGATCTGCACCGCAGCCCTCTTGGAATACGGGAAGACCTGGAGCAAAACGAGGCGCGTTTACTCTCCCTGCTTCCACCGGCCTGTGACTGGCTGGTCCCTCGGGGGCCCACCCCCGGAACCAGAGTTTGGGAAGCATAGGCTTTCTGTCCTGCCCTCAGTGAACAGCAAATATTGTTATGTGACTATTGTGTGGGGTTCATTGCAGGCCCTGGGTGTCATATTCAGACCAAGGTAACTATATCATTCCTGCAGAATGCTTGGGTGGAACTGCTTCTGCATGAATTGTGTAAATAGTCAGTTGAGTGTGACTGTTCCGGCTCACACTCGAATCACTGAAACTTAGAATTTGAAGGAACAGCTGAGATGACCCACTTCATTGGTTTTCAGCATGTACTTGGAGTTGTTCAGGCTCTCTGTTGTTTCCTTCGGACCTCCTTATTTGGGGTGGCAGTCAGTGGGCGGACGTGGGTAGATGGTAACGACTCAGGCCGCCCAGCCTGCCTCGACCAGACCACCCTGGTGTGCTCTATTTCATGTGTTGGAGCTCTGGGTGGGATGTTCTTTGAACAAAGTATTCCATGGAAAAGAAGTTGCAAATCCACTGATTCTAGCTCGGGCTTCTCACTTTACAGGTGAAGAAAATAAACAACTTGCCTATTGTCATGTAGCTTGTAATGTTGATTCCTAATTTATGCTTTATGCTTATGCTGCCAAAACGGTGATAGAGCACCTGGATCACCTGAGGAGTTGAAACAAAACGAAATGAATGAATGAATGAGCTTTGCCCACCCACCCCCAAATCTGGATATATCTGCGGGGGGGAGGGTAGAGGTCTGTGAGCTGAATATTTAAATATTGTAAAATAGTGGCAGGGATGGGACTAGAACCACGTCTCCTGGTGTACTTAGAATTAATTACACTTGCCAAGGCCCAAGCCCAGGCTGCATTTGTGTCTAAAGGAAGCAAAGATTTCACTTATGATCCAATAACCTGTTCTTTTTATATGCCCACATATTTTTTAAACCTAAGATAGGGCACAAATCAACTAACTGCCACTTTTATTTATTTATATGTAACATTTTATTTGAACAGTGTTTATTTTTATAAATGACTCTTTTCCTTGCTTAATTGTCATACACTCCTTTGATCTGTTAAACCTTTGATCTATTCATCTTCCCCAAACATGTATTCAGACTCCCGTTACAGCTCGTGGTCCATTTTTCTTCTCTTATTCTCTGCTGTCTCGATGGAGATGGTTAGAAATTGTCTCCTCGGGGAGATCCGCATCACTTTTCTTTCAAAGCCAGCCCTCCCTGTGGCTCAGGGCCCCGGCCTGCTGCTGGAAGTGGTCTGGAGCCCCTCTGTCACAGAGCAAGCGGGCGCTCTCTCCCTGTGTCCAGTGATTTCTCGTTCCTTTTTAGAGTATTTCCTCTTTCTACATTTGGTGGCCCAGTGCCTGTTTTTCCCAGCAGTCAGATATCTCCTCCGTTAAAAATATTTTTAAAACTTTCACACTAGACAAAATAGAGTGGAGTGCTGATTACAAGTATCTAACATACATTAGGGTAGAAGGTCTCCACTAAGCTGTCTAGTATAAATGCCAAGGGGGTTTGACTCACATTGCTTCTGATCCTAGGAATTGCCAGACCTTGTAATGGTGATTTGAAAACAATTGATACTAGTTTCTGATGAACTTGTGAATTCCTTTTTCCCTAGCATGCCTCACATGCAATGCACTGCTATCATTTACCATAGAAGCAAAGATTTTAGAGCTCCTCATAAGAAAACAAACCCATATTCTGATTTCAATAAACTCAACTTCTTTAAAATATTCCCTTTTCGAGCGAGTCCATGGGAAAAATCCCTTCTTAGGTGCTAATACAACTTGAATACCTCTCTTCAATACCTGCTTATATCCCTTTCAATTAGGAAAGCAGACCTAGCCAGGCCCCAGCCCCGCCTCCCCCCTGCCCACCCCCAGGTAGCGGTAGAACTAGCAGTCTGTGGGCACAAGGCCAGGCTGAGGTCACTTCAGGGAGCCAAAGCACCTGAGCGCATGATGAGCCACATGGTGGACGATGGAAGCTGAGAATCCCAAATCTAGAAGGTTTCCTTCACTTGCATCATGGAAGGGGGTATATGCTAACTTGGAGAGCAACACCAAACCAAACCCGTTATATACTTTTAAAGTGTATATATTCTGTGCCTGTTTTTACTCCTCTTGACTTTATGACTTGGATCAGGTCATGAACTGTAGGGGAGAGGAGGAGTCAGGCTAACTTTTGTGAAATTATTTCCTCCTAGCAGTCAAGAATGACACTGAAAGGAAGTTTTGCTACCAACAGCTTCCAGTAACTTTGAGATTAATATACACCATTTTCCAGGTATATTTATATTTTTAATATTTGAATTTTTGGCTTGGCAGCATTGCTGTTTTAGATAATTCAGTAACCATGTGGTTCTCTACATAGGAAATGGCAAAGTTTGAAGAGCCAGACATTCTTTTTAATATGCTCAATTGCCTGAAGATTCTCTGTCTACATGGACAGTGTTTATACAATGCTAGAAAAGATCATCCTCAATTTTTAGCCTACATTCAGGATCACATGTTGATTGCAAGGTATGTCTTCCTTTTTTGTTTATATGTTTGGCTTTAGTTATGAAAATTAAAGTTAGAATAAGACCTACCAACTCATTTGGGTTATTTTTCTTAGCCAGGACAGCCTAATCACCGATGTGTACTACTTTTATTTCTTTTATTTAGTTTAATTATTATGTCAATATGAGTAATAGAAATTTTTTTTCACTAGTTACTATAGAAATAGAAAATGCAAAAGAAAGATTATTTTATACCTTTCAGTTGTTAGGTGGCTTAAGAATATAGGTTGGTACCCACATGTGAAGGGTCTTGAAGATAGAGACTTTATTTAGTGATGTTTGGAGATCTATGGAAGACCTTAAAACAGTGAACAGAGTCAGAGTTGTACTTTAATAGCATGCGTACGGAGAAAAAAAGAGATCCTTGCGAACCACCCTCACTGAAATGAGTGCAAAGACATGGTGCAAGGGCATAAGAAATGTAAAGATAGAACATAGAACTTTCCTTTGAAAAGTTTGTTCCTCTGAAGAGTTTGTTAGGAAAGGAAGGGAAAGCCTATATTGGGTTGGCCAAAAAGTTTGTTCTGTATTTTTCTGTATGATGGCTGTAGTAGCGCTTCGTTGTCTTTAACTTCATTTGAAACAATTTTGTTAGACTATATTGTGACAGCTGTCATATCTGTGTGCATTTAAAAAAAAGTATCAAAATTGGTGAATTTTTGTGTAACTGTTTTAATATTGAAGATGGAAGAAAATATGCAATGTTTTCAGCATATTACGCTTTATTGTTTCAAGAAAGGTAAAAACACAACTGAAATGCAAAAAAAGATTTGTGCAGGACACAAATTGAGGACAATCAATGATATACCATGTGGGAGATGGCCGACATAATCAAAATATCCAAATCAATAAAGTGATTGGTGAAAATGAGAAATATGTCTTCTATTTTATGGAAAAAACTAAATGGACTTTTTGGCCAAGACTTAGAGGGAGAAGGGAGTGGACATCAAAGCTTTTTAGGAGAAAGATCTGAACATATTTGCAGTCAGTGGGAAGGGATCAGAGGCAAGGGAGCCATTGCTGGAGCCGGGCCCTGGAAGACAAGAGTGTTCATTCAAGAACAAAGGGTGGGTGGGAAGGAGGAGGGATGCTCTTTCCTTCGAAAGGGGATACAATTTGAGGAAAAGAGCAAGAAAGGGTAAAGGGGAGTTCATAACAGATGACTGAAACCTTGAGAATAGTAAGTGCTACTGTCTTCTCCTGAGGGGAGAGGGGATAGAGATTGGGTTGGGAGCTCGGGGAATGTGGAAAAAGAGCATGGAAGAGCCCACAAGAGGAAAGCAGTAGGGAGTCGACAAGAAATAACCGAAGAATTGTCAGCTTCAGGCCCAGCTGAAGTCAGCAAGCACCAGCTTGTGGTGGACCAAGTTAGGAGAACTTCGTGATTCTTTCTCATTGGGCTCCAGGGATGTGGGAGTGATTGAGAGAACGTGGGCAACACCTGCAGGGACCCTGGTTCCAATAAGGTCACATTCTGAGGTCTAGGTGGATACGATTTTTTGGGGGGTGGAGTGGGGACAGAGCATACTGTGGGAAAGGTGGAAGATCTAAAGAAGCTTTCTTATAGTGACATTGGGCCTCTGCAGGTACAATAGAGGAGCTGTAGGAAGGGGGACCTGGCTGACCTGGATGTGGGGAAGTCACAGTGATCTGAGAGGATCAGTGTAACGGACCAGACAAGAAGCAGATTCAGGCAGAAGCAGTCCAGGATCAGGGTCAGGAGTTAGGCAGAAGCTCTGTTCATTCCATGAGAGCAGGAGTATTAAGTGGGCTGGGTTTTGTTGTTAAAGCCACCTCTATCAGATAGGCACTTGGGACAAATGGATCATTGGTGCCATGGACTCCCTGCCACAGCCTTTAGGCTACTTAGCCCAGGTTTTTCCCTCAAAAACCGTGATGGACAATGAAGGGATCTGGGGAAAGGACACTCTTCTGCTTTTCAAACACAGCTGCTTTAGGGAACTGAGAAAGCCATATGGGATTGGCCAAGTCACGGGATTTTTGTCATTGAGACGGGTTTCTAGCAGCGCCGTATATGGTTTGCCTCCTTCTGCTAAATTGAAAGTTCCGTGAAGGCAGAGATTATGCCTTTTGTTTCCTTTGCAGCCTTCGTAGGGCCTGTTGTCATCTAGAATCATTATCGTCCTTAGCCTCACAATGGTAATAGGAGTGTCAGGTTTTTGAATACCTACTATGTGTCAAGTACTATGCATTTACTACAACCAGCATTGGGAGGAAGTGGAAGTTCCGACAAGTTACATTTCCACTTGGTTACACAGCTAGTGAATGACAGGGTTGAGATTAGATCCATATATGTCTGATTGTCATTACTCAGATGAAACATACATTGTTTGAAAATTACCCCTTTTTATTCTATAGGTCATTCTGAGATACCAGCAACTGTAGTGACTTGTACCTCCATGTATTCTCTATAAAATGGAGATAATGTGTCACACTCCCCCTGTCTTTTAGTGGTGTGTTACAAGTTTTTTAAAGTCACAAATAGTTTTGCTTCTGGAATAACTCTGGAGCCAAATAGAAAACAAAATAAAAGAACAAAATAAACAAATGGCATACTTTAAATAATTGAATAAAAAAATTTGAAACAAATAATATATTATTACTAAAAATGTATCTTCAAAATTATTCTGGTAGGAATTGATAGGCACTTAGCTAAACATGCTAAGGTACATTTTTGACCAGCAGTGGTCCGATTTTAGGCATGGCTAGTACTCACGAGGTGTTATGAGGGATCTCTCTCTCTCTCTTTCTCTCTCCCCCTCTTTCTCTCTCTCTCTCTCTCTCCCCTCTTTCTTTCTCCTCTCCCCTTTCTGATTCCCCCATCACTTAGTCTCATGCCATCTGTATTGGCTTCTTTTCAGTGGGCTGTCCCTGTGAGAAGAAGAATAATCTCTCTGTCCCAGAGTCCATATCAATATCTGCAAAAGGATTCTGGCATTCCTATACTTATGTCACATGTCTACCCCTAGACTAATCACTCTGTTCATGGAATCAAAGTACTTTGATCAGCATGGGTTTTGTGTTCACTCTTACAATAGGAAAAGAGGGGTGGGGGTGGGGTATTGATTGATAGCCCTGCCAATTGAAGAGGCTGTTCTTAATAGAAAAGGGTTGTTTTGCCCTGGCTGGTGTGGCTCAGTGGATTGAGTGCTGGCCTGCAAACCGAAAGGTCACTGGTTCGATTCCTAGTCAAGATATATGCCTGGGTTGCAGGCCAGGCCCTCAGTTGGGGGCGTGTGAGAGGCAACTGATTGATGTTTCTCTCCCTCTCTTTATCCCCCCTTCCCTCTATCTAAAAATTAATAAATAAAAATTTTAAAAATGTTTCTTGCTAGGATAATAAGAGGAAAAAGCTACTGGGCAGGCAAAACCAACAAAACTCCCCAGATGTTCAGTGTAAGAAAAAAAAGATTAAAATCACTACCACATAACTAACTTAGTTATCACATAACTATCACATCTTAACATAACTAATATCAATTTTGTATATTATTTAACAGTTATTGTTCACTTATATACCTGAATTTAAAATGTAAAACTGAAAATTTTTATGTTAAAAATGCAGTGTTAAGTGTTTTTCTATGTTGTTGCATAAAAGTAATTACTTTAAAAATACATTAATAGAACAGAGCATAGGAAAAGTTTATCAGAGGATTATAGTCTTGTAGATAAATGTAATTTTGCTAAAAAGCCTTCCTACCAGCTACCTGTTAACTATGCTTCTTACAAATGAAGATAATAGTAGCATCTTTCTAGGAAGGTTATCATAACTGCAACGCCTTTGTCTCTTCTTGATTTCCAGCCTGTGGAGAGTCATCAAATCTGAGTTCTCCCAGTTATCTTCATTGGCGGTTCCTCTCCTCCTCCATGCTTTGTCACTTCCTCATGGTGCTGACATTTTCTGGACAATCATAAACGGCAACTTCAACAGCAAAGACTGGAAGATGAGGTTTGAAGCAGGTACCTCTGTATTAGCTCGACAGTCCTCTCTGGATCACAATATAAACTGGATGTCAGTTATGAGATCTCTTTTTGGCCCTCCATTTCCCTCCCTTCTTTTTAAAGGGCTTTTGTCCTGCTGCTGGTGTTCTTTGTCCTGAGCTGAGCTTCCTCGATAATAGTATTTTGCAGAGTGGTCCTTAGGTAGGGTGACTCTGTCTAGTTTGCCTAGGATAGTCCCCGTTAATGCCTGTCATCTGGGTGTATTTACTAACTGCACCCTTGCTTACTTTCGAATGGGTCCTGGCTTGATCAATCATGTAGTCATACCTAAAGGGTTACTTGCATCAAAATAACCAGAAATGTTTGTTATGAACACAGATTATTGGGCCCTAGATCTGCTGAATGAGAACCTCAGAAGGTAAGGCCAGGAATCAACATTTGAAACCTGTAATGTTTCAAATCAACATTTGAAACAGGCATTTCAATGGAGTTTGAGAAGCTCTGTTGTTATACCCTTGCCATTGAAGCCTCAGGGACCAAGTCTGGGGCAGTGATGGGTATAATATCCCAGAGCTTAGAGCGGCAGCTTCTCGGGGGAACATAGGGAGGAAGGGTGTGTTCTCTTAGCCTCACATCTGCTGGCTGCACTCCTGCTAGTACAATACGTCCCTTCACTGGGGCAGCAAGTAGGGCTGGCATTCCATACTGTGCTTTATCAGGATGGTTCTGTGTATTTTAGTGTCTCCAAAATTGGGCAGAGAAATGGAAGTTCCATCAGGTGAGTTAACTATTATGCTTTAGAGCTCAGTGTCTTAATCTCTGGCCTTTTTAATGCCTGTGAATTCCAGGGGCTGGTGTATTTTTATGGCAGTACATGGTGTAAGGAATTAGGTCAGAAAAAAATTTCCTAATAAAAACAACACAGTATTGACAGCGTTTTATAGACATTAAATACAAAAGAAAAGCAGATAATCAACTATGCTCTTTCATTCCAGTGGAAGGATTAGATTGTTGCCAGATTACTCTTCTGAATCTCAGCTCTGATTACATTGCTTTTCTATTCAAAACATACCCATGGGTTTTCGGTGTCTGGAGGATAAAGTCCATACTTCTCACACGGACTCTCTGAGCCCCCACCGCCCGCCCGTCTGCGTTTGCAGCCTTATTTCCCACCCCGCCTTCACGTGCCATCGCCCTTTCCGCCCCGCTTCCTGCTTCCCCTCGTCCATGTCTTGACCATTCTCTGTTCTCAGTCTGGAATCCTCTTTCCTTCCGGGTACCATTCAGAGGCCACCTCCCTTTGAACCACCTCTAAATGCCTCCACTGAGTTCCACTTTCTCAGTTCCTTTGGTGGAAAGTCATTTCATCATTCTCGCACCTTTTATTTATACCTCAGTAGCAGCATTGACAGCTTTTATATTACATGTTGGTTATAGTTGTACCCGCCTTATCTCTTTTGGTCAACTTGACTTTGAAATCAAGACCTGCGAATGCTTCCCATGTTAGTCAGCTCAACCTGCCATGGCGGAATACCATAGACCTGGGGGCTTAAACAACAGGAATTTATTTCTCACAGCTCTGGAGGCTGGGAGTCTAAGATCAAGGTAGCAGCCAATTTGGCTCTCCTCTGAGGGCTCTCTTCCTGGTGTGTGGATGGTCACCTTCTCGCGGGTGTCCTCACATGGCAGAGAGAGAACGAGGGAGCTCTGGTTTCCCCTCTGCGTTTTATAAAAGGACCCCAACCCCATCAGGGGGCCCCACACTCACACCCTCATCTAAACCTAATGACCTCTCAAGGCCCCAACTCCAAGTGCCTTCACTTTGGGGTTTAGGACTTCAAAATATAAATTTTGGTGGGACACAAACATTCAGTCCCTAACAGTTCACTTTTCCATTTACTTCATGTCCCTACAAATACCTAGGATGGTTTCTTAGTTTATATATATATAATTTTATATATATATAAAATTTAAAATAAATGAATCAGGGGTTTATCGAATCAGTACTGTATCTATGAGATCATGAAAGAGTAAAAGAGGTGGACTTCTGCTCTCAAAAGCTCCCAGTTTAATTGATGATACCAAATACAAACGTGTGCAAAGTTAAGAAACTATAATGGTGTAAATACAACTCAAGATCACAAAAGAAGATATATCATACAGCAACGCAGAAATGCTATATCAAAATAAACAGTGTTTGTGCAAGAGTTCATGGGATGGAAAAAGGCCACTCTAGGAACTTAGGGTGGACTTCACAGAATATGTAGAATTTTAACAGCAGATTCTGTTGAGGATGGTAGAATGTCCATTAGCAGAAAAGAATAGAAAGAATATTCTAGGCTGCCAAAACAGCTTAAGTGAAGTACCAAAACATCTTTATTTGCATGAAACTATATTACTTCACTACTTACTATAACTTTTTATCAAGTTATTTTTGAGAGTGACTGGAATCATTTGACATAGGTTTGCAGAATAATTAGAAATTAATCAAGTAAGGGTGCATCTACATCATGGAAGAAATATGCTCGATAGTCCCGGGAAGACTGGTCGTCATTTCACATCATGACATACAAAGAGTGGAGTAGAGGGTCCAGAATCTAGAGCCAGAACTGGCGGGTACCTCCCACCTCCTAGTATTGTTTGTGGAACCTTGTGGAATGCACAAAGAAATGACCATAGAAACATTTTGAATAATCTGAAATACAACCAGAAGTTAAACAAAGGGAAAGACCATTTAAGAAAAAGAAAAGCAACCCAGAGCTAAATCAACACTGCCCAGCTGCCTGTCAGAAAAATCCTACACTGAGTAGAAAAGGTCTCGGTTGCACAGATAAAGCAGAACACTTGAGGAGGTAGTGTTAGAATTCCCTTTGGTATTAAAATCAGTGGATGGGGGGCCCAGACTTGCCCGTATCTCTGTGGGTTCTGTGTCCAGACTATCTAAATAAATGCCTTTTTTTGGTCCTTTGCCTTTTACATTGCAGTGGAAAAAGTGGCTGTAATTTGTAGATTTCTGGACATTCACTCAGTGACCAAAAACCACCTGCTGAAGTACTCCCTGGCACATGCCTTCTGCTGCTTTCTGACGGCTGTGGAGGACGTCAACCCAGCGGTGGCCACCAGGGCCGGTCTATTGCTCGACACCATTAAGAGGCCGGCATTGCAGGTGACGTGTGTGTTATCTCAATGTGTGTTATCTGCTCTGCAGACGGTGCTCTGCTCTGCTCTACTAAATCACTGAGTTAATTTGTCACATAAGCACATCTAATACTGATGATGATGATGATACCAGTGGGAATTTTTAAATTGGGAGAAACATCCCAGAACCATATCTTATTAAAAGACCTCTTGTTTTTATTTGTTGATACTTTCTTTTCAGTCTTTGTACGTGTGCTGAATCACTTCTGGCAGATGTAATTATTGTATAACATTTTTTGGTGACAGATTATTAAATTAGGCTTGTTTACTTTATACCATTTAGCTGTCTTCTGGGCTAAAAGCCCTTTTATTAGAGGCTACATGCTAAAAGAAATCAGATGAATTATAATATAAATCAAAGCAAACCCTGGGAAGGTAAATACGCTACCAAAAATTAAGTGCTCCAAATTAAAGCCAAAGTAACAGGAAATATGAGACCTGGAGAGAGTTGTGTATTTATCTTTTGGCACCTATATTTGATAGTTGAAGAACCAAGCCTCAGAGAGATAATGTCACTTATGAAAGGAGACAGAGTGAATTAATGGGAGAACCAAGACTAGAACCTCCAAAGTCCTGATCTTCTGTTTTTCCACACTGCCACCTGAAAAAAAAACATATTATAAATATAGATAAATATATATATTTATTAAAAACATAATAATTATTATATCATTATTATTAAAACTAATAATAATGGCAAGAGCTAACATTTATTAAATAGGTATTGAGTTTCCAGAGAAGTCTATTAAAAATGCCCCCCACTGTGCATTATCTTGTTTAACCCCCACGCTAACCTTTTGCGTGTTTCCATCCATTTTACAGATGGAAAAGCTGAGGGTTAGAAAGGTTAAGTAATTTCAGAGTCACACGGCTAGTAAGTGGTAGAGCAAACTCAGGTCTGACTCATACTAAAGTCACGTTCTTAAGTGTGTGCGTGTACACCCTGCCTCCTAGTCAGTTTAAGGTTCTTCTTATAAAAAAGACTAAGAAGTAAAGGCAAATGGTGCAGGATCCGTAAACATTTAGGGTTATGCTGCCTGTGGACACACACCCTCCCTTGTAAAAACTTCCAGTTGTTTTCTGGGTTAGCCCTTCCCTGTTGATCTTAATAGGACCAGGCGGTTGTATATCTTAGTCCTGCTCAGACCCCGGGATCCAGGAGGCGCTCAGTAGATGAGGACTGAATGAATTAATAAGATGGTTGAATAAATTACAGTTTTTAAATGTCATTGAGTTTAAAAAAAAGAAGAGAATGGTAGACTCATATACTAGAGAAATAGATGCTCTATCCATACTATTTTTGATTTTTAAAGAGTCTATGTTTCACTCACATTCCAAGAAGATGGCTTTATTTTCTTTTAGAATCACTAAAAGAATTCTAAAATCTAAATTTCTCTTAGAGATTTGAATTCTATCGCTTCCAGGCCATTTGGCTGAGATCAAGTTTTAATTTTAATTTTTAATTTTAATTCTCAATTTTAGAATTTAGCATTGAAAGGGAATTTAGAGACCATCTTCTTGTGTTTGCTGAAATGTAGCTTTGAATATATGCTTCTCTTATAGAAACTACAGACATTAAGAAAAGAAACGTTCGTTTGAAGGTTCTGGACAAAAAATTAGTGACATACATTTAGTTCATATTTCTGAGTCAAAATTCAAGAGATATTCTGTAATTAGGAGAAACTTCTCTTCTGTATTTTCCTACCAAAAGTTGCAATAAAAAACAATTTCAATTGGGTCATTCTAAATATAAATATAATAAATATATTATATTTATTATAACATTATAAATATAGATTGGGGAGTTTGCTTGTTTACTGACTTTGCTTAGCGCACTTGCTTTGAAGAAACTGGGACATTTACATCTGACTTTCCCCTTCTGTTGCCCCTTTTCTCCAGGGTCTGTGTCTTTGTCTTGACTTCCAGTTTGATACTGTGGTTAAAGATCGACCCACAATATTGAGCAAGCTTTTACTCTTGCATTTTCTTAAGCAAGATATTCCTGCTTTGAGCTGGGAGTTCTTTGTCAATAGATTTGAGACGCTTTCTTTGGAAGCTCAGCTGCATTTGGATTGTAATAAAGAATTTCCTTTTCCTACAAGTAAGCAAAACTAAGAACTTGCTTTAAAGAGCTGCAGTTCCTATGCCTGTGCTTGAAGAGAAGCAGACGGCACTCTGCGTGTGGTTTAATTTCACGTTATGGGGGATGCCTTGACTTCGCGTACTCAGTTTATCAAATGTTTGTTGACTATCCACTGCAGTAATCTGCAGATTAGCTATTTACTGGCGTTCCGAAATTATAATTCTTCTCATTTCTTTGAGGACTTGTGAGAACCATTTGTGACTGGTGTTCCTTAAATATTATTTAGTCATCATGTTTGTAACATTTGTGAGCAAGCTTGTGAGATATATTTGCACCTTGCAAATTCACTCTTGCATGCTCATTCATCAGTTACCTACAACTCTAAATAAATCGGGGCAAGACTTTGGTCACTCAACTAGTTGTCCAGTGATAACAAAATTAGATCATGTAATCTTATTTAGATGATAGTCATGATCGGCGGTAGTCATGACTTTTAATATAATACTTACCAAGAGAGAAAGGTGAGTGAGTTATGTATCCATGAAAGATGGTTTTTAATTCTGAAAATGCACACGGATGGGTGGTTTCAAGCTAGTTGCATGACAGAACCAGTTAAGGAGAATAACCTCTAATTCCTTTTGCACAGCTATCACTGCTGTGAGGACCAACGTGGCCAACCTCAGTGACGCCGCCCTGTGGAAGATCAAGCGGGCGCGCTTTGCAAGGAACCGCCAGAAGAGTGTGCGCTCCCTGAGAGACAGCGTGAAAGGGCCCGCAGAGTCCAAGAGGGCACTCTCTCTCCCTGAGACCCTGACCTCCAAAATTCGTTGAGTATCTTCTTTCATCCTTCCTTTAAGTCTGTTTAATGTCTTCTGAGGCTGACTCATCTTGTTGAATGTTCACAGAGAGTAGAGTATTTGGCCAATAGCTCAGTCATCAGGTTTGGCCTTCGGATTCCCTAGAGGGTCACCCCACGGGTGTCAGTGCCCCGGGTGGCTTTTTCTAGTTTTGGGGTGAAGCAAAGCCTTGATCCAGCAGTAGATGGTTTTAAAAAGTGCAAGGGAGCAAGTGCGTTGATGCTTGGCATGAAAGTAGAGCATTTGCTTCCAAGTCCTCAAATGTGAAGGTTTGCACCAGCCAGGTAACCTAAGAGCTTTCTGGATGAGACTTTGACAGTTGTCATTTAATGCATGACAGAGTCAGCCAAACAAGCTCCCAGACAAACCAGTAAGAATGGTTGCTTTTGAGAAAGATAAATCAGACCGAGAGGTTGAATTTCTGCCCCACTTTACCAGGTAAAATTAAAACAAACTTCATTGCCAACTTAGTAAAAAAGACCATATATACTTGTTTTTTTAAAGGTCTTTCCTTATATTGCACTTTTAAAGAGAATAAAATTTTCCTTAAATTACCAAATCACTAGATGAACTCTAATGATTAACAGTGGCTGATGAATGAGAAATCATTAAAAATTCATAACTAAATCATCATATTTGTGAATGGATATATTTAAATATATTACTAACTTATAAAATGTATTAAATGATTTAATTTTTAACTGCTGTGAAGTTAACAAAAATAACACCATAAAACATATTTCTTGTCTTGTCAGAAGTTGAAAAGTTTGCTTTTTCATTGGCATTCATTAGAAGACAGCCTTATGTAACATACCATTTTTAATCATAAATATGATTTGATTTTATTTATTGCATTTTCTCTATTTTTCAACAAGCCAAGGAAATGTGTATTTTGAACTTTGAAAGAATTAATAGAAACCCTTTAAGCAATCAATAATCCAGTTTTTCAGAGAGCAGAGATAATCACAGGTGCCCAGTTAAGAATACCCTGTAGTACTGTGAGGCCCCGGGTTTAGCTGTATCAGATCCTAGAAACCAATACCTAGATCCAATAAATTATAATTTGTATAAGAATTTCCCAGCTCTTTTAGAACCTAACTGATCAATTTCAGATATAAGGCTTATTTATTGTTATTTCTTGCTAATTGATTCATGTGACAATTTTGAAGATTAAGAATTAAAATAACTTGAAGGATGTTCTTGAGATTCAAATGAAACCACGTAACTTGTGACGTAAGCATCTTTTATGTGAAATTAATTACAAATAGGAAAACTAAACTTATCCCTATAATCCAATGCAGTTAGCACTGAGTATATTTTCTAGGCTCAAGTTGTTTTTAATGCTTATTTAAATAGAGTTGTTGTTGATTTTTAAGCTATGAGGTTGACCAGGCATGAGCAGTCTGCCCCAGCTCTCGGTGGGACACCCGAACAGACACCAGGTGGGTACTTCTGACCTGAAGGGCTGTGTGCAACTATCTATCACAGGTGGACAAGGTACAGAATGCAGTGTCTCTGACTGGACCAGAGTGATTTATTTAGGATTTGCAAGTTCAAAGGGTCTTACCCTAGATGCTCGAGCGTTTGAGCCCCTGAGATAGCAATTCCTTTTATTTTACTCTTGGCAGATGACTTTTGATCCTGTTATCTTTTGGTCCAGTAAGAAGCATCATGTTACTCGAGTATGCACTTTTCCCCAGAGAGCCAATATAACTAGACCCATATCTAGTACTTATATTTGTATGTGTATTTACACATAGAAATATTATGTTCATATGTACCTGCTATAGGAAAAACACACCTTTCATTTGCATTTTAAAAGGCTATACATTTGAACCACCATCATTCACTCATCCCCTTAGCCATTCCTAACTCTTTGCAACTCTACATGCATTTCTGTGTCTCCGAGAAAGGAGGATTCCACATTTGGCCTGATACGGTGTACCTATCATTTGATGTTCCAGGATAGGTTGCATTTTATCATGAAGTATCCCAAGGGTTGAAGGGATGGTGGCAAGACTGTTACAGACCCCATCTTTTCTTTTGGTCTTAAGGCTTAATTGAAAAGCTAGTCTGTAGTATTTTTACTCATTATAACAATCCAGCTTCTCGCATCTCTTTGGGAAAATGTGTACATACTGTATTTTGCTGGGTATAATGTGCACACTGTTTTGCTCAAATTTTTGAGGGAAAAATAAGGATGCACATTATACATGGGTAGTACTAATTCCGTATCTATATAAATGTTTTTAATTTTTTAATTTATACTTATGTGTTAAAAGTGTAACTCTAGAAATCAGTAATGATATCTACATGCAAAACAATACCCTGGAATACAATAATTGATTTTGTTTCGAAAAATAAATAAGTAAATAATTGAATTAAAAAACCAAAACGAAAGATTTTTTTTCCTGAAAGCTTGGACCAAAAATATGGGTGTGCATTATACACGGCAAAGTACTGTATGTTTCTTGACATTAAGAAAAGCCTTCAGTAATCCATTTGTCCCACCGAAAGTGACCGAATGGAAAGGGGGCAAACAGCAGCATTGTTTATATTGAATATAAAGAGAATTTACATGACACCACCATTAGCAAAACTTTCTTAGACTTGGAAACTTATAAATTGCTTATAAGACAATTTCAAGCTAGTTTTTTATTTTTGAATGTTTTAACTTGGAAGCAAAGACAGGCCAGGATGATCAGAAGACTACAGGGTGGCTTAAAATAGTAACTGAATGGAAAATGAAGAACTTGCTGCCTGAAAGTATTTTGTTCCTGCGGGTCAGGACTTCCTCTTTGCGAGACCTCCTACTGAGCAGCAGGGAAGGGAAGCAGATGCCCTTCACTTGTCGCTCAAGGCTGCACTTTGGGCACCGGATTTACAACTTACGGCTCCGATCTTAGCATGCGCAGCAAGTTTTGCAGCAGAGATGCACTTGCATAACCTGCGTACTGTGCAAGGCTAGTGACGAGCTGCATCCCTCTGTGACACTCAGGAGCCAGACCAAAGGCCTTGTATACATATAGAAAATTCATAGAATGCTATAGCCAAAACATTAGAAATATGTTAATGTACTCATTTTACAGAAGAGGAAACTGAGTTTCCTGGAAAGGAGCAAGTACCATGGGTTTATTTGTAACACACAGATCTGGGTCTTAAGCTCAGATACCTGGATCTCTCTTGCAAGGCATGTGTGGTAAATGCTAGTAGGGGCTCCACACCTTTATTTAATCCCAGTTGATAAAATATACACTTTCACCTGTGAATCTGAAATTGGTGTAATGATGAATAGACATAAAGCGTGTTTTCACTAATGCTGTGAGAACCAGGAATTCTTTGTTTTTGATGATTCAGAACATCTGTTGAATATTAACTGAATACAATACAGCGGTTATGGGATTTTATAATGGCATAATACTGAACAAACAATATCCACTCTGTGTGATCACAGGAAGCTCAATTATATCTTGTTCCTCTTCTCCTGAAATATAATAATTAAACAGTAGCAGGTAAATAATAATATTTCATATATGTATAGTATTTCTATCTATAAAGAGTGTTTTTATGCAAATCATCCAAGTTTGATTTTTACAGTTATGGATAAATGTAAAGGTTTTTTTTTTTTTTTTTCACTTTACATATGGATAGCAGCACTGTGGTCCCGGGGAATTAAGAAATTCTCCTTAGATGATTTGCTGAAGATCACATGTAACTAACTAGTTAGGAATAGAACTGCTACTTGAGTCCAGCAGACTTGATTTGCTTTTTTTCCACTATAGCGACCCCTTGATGAAGTGACTTTAGGGTATACCTACCCTTGGGGACATGAGCACACTGACCTAATTATGGAGCTGACCTGGGCATTCAGGTCTGCTACAGTCAACATCCAGTAAGCCCTTTGGCATCCAGACCAAAGGAACTTTCCAGTTAGACCAACCCACAGATTGGTCTAGGCAGAGGTGTCCAACCTTTTGGCATCTTTGCGCCACACTGGAAGAAGAAGAATTGTCTTGGGCCACACATTAAATATACTGTGACACGTAATCATGAAAAATATCTCATAAGGTTTTAAGTAAATTTATGATTTTTGGTTGGGCCACATTCACAGCCATCCTGGGCTGCATGTGGCCTGTGGACCGCAGGTTGGACACCCCTGGTCTAGAACTATCCCAGTCCCTAAAGGGACATGGATGCTCTACTCTGGCCTGTAGAGAAATCTTAAGATTTCTTGGTCTGAATTTGTACAATATCAAAAAGAGAAGGTCTCCTATGCCAGGTACCCAGTGCTAGGTGACATTGGTAAAACTTGTTATGACCTTTCTTGCCTCCTTCTCAGTGTCCCAGCCTAGACTTCCAAATTTCTTCTCTTTGCTCTCTCTCTTTCTAGAAAGATGGTTTGCAATTCACATATTCACTAACTTCAAAATACCTATTGATCACCATGATCCAGTAAATCAAAGAGCACAGTTGTTTTTTTGTAGGAATGCCCTTGTTTGAAATGATAGTTTTGGGAAATGATAGTGTCTATTGAAGCACTTGCTATATTAGCAAATATGAAGAATGCAAAGATTCATTGAAAATTTTTATACTCCCAAGTTGCTTATAGTCAAGTAAGAGAGATAAAATATGAACACAAGAAAACTCTCATCCAGAGAAAGTACTAGTACTACAGGATGGTTCATGTCAAATGCAATGGGAGGCGAGCTGGAGGCAATAGGTAAGGTGTGAAAAGCCGTGTCTCCACTGGTGGATGGGATGTAAACGCATGGTGATAGGATTTGGGGTAGCAGGGGAGTTAGAGGCAGGGGAGGGGAGCATTGAGGATGTGGAGTCGGTCACCGGCCCCAGCTTTATGGCCCTGCTGTGGCTCTGTGCACACACGACAGAACGGCTGTGAACAAAGCTTTGAGTTGAGTTAATGGGCTAGGAGACCAATGAGGCAGTGTAACTAGAGCTACGGAAACAATGCAACCTTATTTATAGAGCGTGATTGTTGGCTTCTCTCGACCAAATGCAGAGTAAGCTCATGGAAGGGGTCCTTTCTTCCTCCACTTAATTGTCACTTGTTGTTTGGACAGCGGGGTCAGTGAGTTGACTTACACAGAGGAATTGTTTCCTATTTCCCTAGCCACTTCCTGACTGTTTCAGGACTTCATTAGTTTTTCTCTTGTAGAGAAGACAAGATCTGAAATAGTCATTTGAATTCAGTATGTCAGACACTGCCCCAATTTCTGTGAAGGATGTAAAAACAGATAAAACATAGCACTTGCCTTCAAGGAGCCTTGGTTCTTATAGGGGAAATTAGGCAAGAAAATGAATAAAAAGTTCTGCCTTGTGTAATAGTTATTTGTCACATGAAAGCTAGGAAGTGCTAAAGGAAACTTCCCTTCACTCTTCCCTCACTCCCTCCCATCTTCCCTCCTTTCTTGTCTTTGGAGATTTACAGACTGTAGGGGTCACATCCGATTGCTGAGAGGAGAGTGGGCACATGTAATAAGAATGGCTTCTGGGGACCAGATCCATAGGGTTAAATTGGGGTGGGGGTGGAGGTCCACTTTCCGAGGCAAAGAGGGCACCACGAGCAAAGACAAAAAGGTGGAACAAAGCTGGCAACACTCTGAGATCCGTGAGTAGCCCAGCTCGCATGGATGTTGGACGTTTGGGGTGGAGTGACAGGGGATAAGTCTGGAAAAGCAGATCCTGATCCTGCCTGGTTTCAATTTATCTGAATAAATAAAATCATATTATACTTCGGAGTTTCGATTGGTTGTGCCAGTGTGTGGATAGATTGTGGTAGGCCCGGTCTGTGTAAAAGTCACAGCAGTAATAGCTCTCTCTGCCTCATGATTATAAAGATGCTTACCTACCTCTTTACAGAAATGATAAAATCAAATCCCTTAACACGTTAAATCTCTGTAGTTAAAACAGATACTTGGGAATTTCATAGAACAGAATACAGAAGTGTTTTAATTGTCACAACTTAGAGAAAATATTGTAGGTATTTAGTTTTAAAGTGGAAATTTTGTTCCTTTTGTAGATAACTATCTAGTGTCTCTGTCAATAATTAATATTCCAACTTTTCTAAGGCCATCTTTCTCATGGATTTTATTAATGTTAAGATAACTTTTCTTAATGAAGAGTGTACCAGTGGAATGAAAAGAGATTCCCCCTCTACCCCACATTATGCAATAGGTACCATTAACTAGTCCTTTTTCAGTGAATTTAATAGTTTGTTAAAGAGCATTCTTTCTTGGTTATTTGGAGAAAAAGTAAAAGCAGCAAACTTAATGCTAAAGCACTGAAGATCAGTGAAGAATTTAGTATAAGGATAGGGCATGTGCGAAATGAGAGTCACTCGGAAAGTGTGACTTGATGGGAAAAGTGAAGGCTACATACTCTTAAACTGAATGTCTTCTTGTAATGAGAAGACAAATTTTGATACATTTAAAGGTGAAAAGTTTGATGGTTTATTTTCTGGAACTAAACTGGGACAGAAGGAAATGGGGAGGCAACATCCTCGTTAGACCTGGTCTGCAGTTCCCTCTTCCCTGGTTTTTCAGGGCCGAGAAACAGAGATGCAACTCCTTCCCCAGCCCTCCTGAGCCCCACGCCTGACTTTGGCACTGTGGGGCCAAGCCAGCCTGGACTTGGAGGCGGCTGAGGACTCAGTGACTCCTCCCGTCTGAAACCTTACCCCCTGAGCGGAAGCGGACTGAGGATTGAAGCTGTGTCGTAATCCTGCAGGGAACCTAGGTTTCCACACTTGCCACATTCTTGGCCCAGACTTGCCCAAAGCAATAACCTTCTTCTAGTTGTAAAGTTGTACTCTGGAGAAAAAGTAATCAAGATGAAATATTTTTCAAGGTTGAAAAGATAGCTTTCTAAACTTTTTCTGTTTTGTTTTATGAGGATTTACATAGGTATTGCTTTGGTTTGATCTTCTATTTCAAACATTTAATTTAATTATAATATACAGCAGTGCTTCACATTATTGGGCTTGTGGTGAAGTAGGGTGATTTTTTTATGATGGCTGATGCATGGCTAATAACTAATGATAATATTAACAATTAACAATTTATTAATCACTCTGCCTGTGAAACACCATCATAAACATGTTCTTAGGTTTTATTTGAATGATTTTTAGTAAAAACTTCTCTAAAGTACATTGCACATAGTTTTTCCTTCAGGAACAGACTCCGTGAGACAGAAAAGGTGAAAGTCCTCGGGTCATAGTGAAGTCTGTTGGGTACTTTCCCCTCCGATGTGTAGAGGCCCTTGGACTTACTCGATTTTGCTGCCTCTTCACACGCTGTGAACTATCCCTTCCCAGTCTATCACTTTTGAACAGACCAACATTCTTGTGATCACCTGGGGAAAACTGGACAACTGAGCTCGCTACCTTAAGTGGTGCTCTAACCTAGTCGGTTCTGAACTTGACATTACCTTCACGCTACTGCTAATGAGAAAAGTGTCTGGACTCAAGGCAGCTGATTTCCACGGTCTCCAGACACATTTCATCTATCTTGCCTTTCTTGGCTGTGTGCTGGAAGATTGAGATTTTGCTGAATTGGTTGACAAGTTAGTGGTTACAAATTATAACCTAGCTCTTTGTTATATCCTTTATACCATCATTAAATAAATGTGATCAAGCTTTGGTTTATAGTAGTTTGCAACCAAAACTTGTCATCATTCAGCAGAATGTTTCGCTGCAGGATGAGAGGTGAGGTTGCTGGCGTGCTTACCTAACCACCAGGCAAAAATGGTCTTCAGTTTAGGAATTCTGATGCAGCTTGTCAGAGGAAGGACAAGAATAAGCCCCCGAATGGCAGTAAAGAATAGCAAATCTCAGTCTTCCTTCCCCCAAAGTTCTAAACCAAGCCAGATCAGAAGAGACAGAAAAACGAGGGAGACAGGGTATAATTTCCGACTTTGAAAAATAGCAGAGAAAACCAGTGGCAGGGAGCTGCTCAGATATAATTATCTGTTAGGTTAAGAGTAAGTGAAGGGCTAAGATATTTCTTCTTTCCATGTGAACTTTCGGCTCACCTTCATGTGGCATTTTTTTTTCCTTTTCCTGTTTTTAACAGTTCATGCTGCTTTCAGTCTGTGGTCTCCCCTCCCTGTATGTTTCTCATTACATTCAGCAGGGCTTACAATTTGCTATTTATAATTTTGATTATATCATTCAAAGACTACACGCTGCTAATAATCTCAGGATTTAAAAAAGAAAACTTATTTTTCACTAGCTGATTTATGAACATAACTGAATTGCGATAATTTAAACAGAATAACCCAGTCGGTATTTTTGTGCTCAGTGGACTTTAGAATTTTTTTGTGGTTATTCTTACATGTTTATTATATGAAGCTGGAAGGAAAACTTCTCTTTATCACTGAGGATAAAACTTTGCAAAGTTATTTAAAAATGTACTAAATGCAAAGTTCCTTTAGGCATTTGTCTTGCTGGTCGAAGATAAACTAGCTTTGTAGAACCCCATTTTTATTTCTATTTCCTTATTACTTCCCAATTACTTGGTTATTGATGGATGCAATAACTTACTCATGCTTTGCTTTGTAGGCTATATTGTGCCTTTAAATTTTCCTGGAAAGAACCTTTAAATATTTAGTGACAGGAGAATGGTGATTTATCAATAAGTGAGGTTTTAGTGTAAACTTACTTGTGGAGGAGCCAACCCACTGATGGCCTTTCTTACACCGGCAGGGCAACAGTCCCCTGAGAATGACAACACCATCAAGGACCTGCTCCCAGAAGACGCGGGGATCGACCACCAGACAGTTCACCAGCTGATTACAGTGCTCATGAAGTTCATGGCCAAGGATGAGAGCAGTGCTGAGTCAGACATCAGCAGCGCGAAGGCCTTCAACACGGTCAAGCGGCACCTGTATGTCTTACTTGGCTATGACCAACAGGAAGGTTGCTTCATGATTGCACCTCAAAAAATGCGCCTGTCAACTTGCTTTAATGCATTTATTGCAGGAATCGCTCAAGTAAGTGTAATAACAGCTTTCAGAAGTCCATTAGGCTTTCAGTAGACGCAAGTAATTGAATTCCATTTAGCTAACATTGGTTGAGTGTCAAGGTTTGTGCAAGTTACTTTATTTAGGTCAGGAGTAGGTGGAGGGCAATATAAAGATGAGTAAAACTCAGCCACCTGTTGCCATAAAGGGAGTTTGGGATTTTTGGGGGGGGGATAAAATATACATAATATAAAATTTACCATTTTAACCATTTTTAAGTGTATAATCCAGTGGCATTCAGTACATTCACACTGTTATCATCGTCACTGCCATCTATCCCAGAACTTTTTCATCATCCTAAACTGAAACTCTACCCATTGAACAATAAGCAATGTGGGATTTTTGTTTGTGGGTGCTTTTTTCTTTTTCTTTTTAAATTCTTATTGAATTTATCTTGATGGCATTGATTAATAAAATTATGTAGTTTTCAGGTGTAGAGTTTGATAATACATCCTCTGTATATTGTATTGTATGTTCACCACCCCAAGTCAAGCCTCCCTCCACCACCATTTGCTCTCTCTTTACTCTCTTTTACCTCTCCCCACCTGCCTTTCCTCTGGTAATCACCATACCACTTTTAATTTTTTTAATCCTTTTTAACTTCAAGTGAAGAGTTGAATTAATCATACAACTTACTTCACATCACATTCTCATCATTGGCTATTCCATGTTTGTCTGCTGCTTCTAACTGCTGTATTGTGTGCCATGGTGTACATCTGCCGTGCATTAGTTATCCATTCCCCCAGGGGTGGACGCTCTCTCGTATTGCTCCCAGCTCCTCACTGCCCCGAACAGCTCAGCAGTGGACATCCTTGTACGTGCACCTTATCCATTCATCGGGGAATTCCTTTGAGATATGGATCCAAGAGCAGGATCAAGGGATTGTAGGGTATATTGTATGCCTAAGTTGACCAGTGCTACAAATCTGACTCTCCAGAATGGCTGCAAAGTCTGCAAAGGGTACAGGACTTGGGGCTAGAGAGGCATGATATTAATTTCAACTCTGCCACTCTTGCTGACTGCTATGGCCTTAGGCATCCTTCGTTGTGCATTGGTAATCTTTTTCAAAGATTAGAGGCAACGTATTGCAAAGCTTCTTGCTCAGTGCTTGTCTCGTGGTAGGAACTCAGTGATGGTAGCTGTTATCAATGAGCTCAAATAGATTGTAAAATAACGAAAACAGACAAGCGAAGTAGGAGCGATACGTATGTAATTGTCCCTTGCTGATGCTGGTAACTGGATGGACTCCACTAGCACTCAGCTGTCTGTGATGCAGGGAGAACACACCATTTCAGCCTCCAGACCCTCCCTCCCTTTCTCCTTCCTTCCCTCCCTCACTTCTCCCTTTCTAAATCAACACTGTATGTATTCATTTTAGAAATGTAATCAAAAAGTTAAAATACAAAACTCCAAAAAACCCTTGACAAATTACTAACATTTTGGTGTATATCACTGGCTCCAAATTTACACACACACCTACATACATACATGTGCATACGTATATATGTATGTATATGCACACACATTTTTAATAATTAAGATCATGTACATATTGATATACATATATGTAATTTTTTAAAATGTAAAATGTATTACGAAGTTCATATAAGGTAAACAAGTTTGTTTCATATCCTATTTAATGTCTACATAGTAGTCTGTTGTCATAAAAACACTTTCATGAACTAATCCCATATTGTTAGACATGGAGGTTGTTTTCAGTTTGGGGTGGCTGTAATGCTAAATATCTTTATGCACACGTCTTGGAATACTTGTCTGATTATTTCCTTAGGATATATTTAATTGCTGTGTTAGAGGCTATGTGCTTTTTCTTGCTTCCCAATACAGTGCTAAATTGCTCTCCTGAAAGATTGTATTGAGTAATACAGTGCTGTGTGAGAATGTCCATTTCTCCAAATGATTTTCAATACTAGGCGTTTTGATTGATTCTAAATTTTACTCTAGTTAATACATTAATAGAACATTGTAATACATAAACAGATAAATAATTGGATAATTAAGTAGCTTAAAACTGTCTCAATATACAGATTTTTAAAACATTTCTTGTGAGGTTGGACTTTCCTCCTTTATGTCCACTGGCCATCACTATTAAGATTTTGTGAGATGCCTCTTAAATATTTTGCCTGTGGTTCGATAGTTCACATTTTTCCTTTTGGCTTATAAATATTCTTTATAGTTTTCCTTCAGTTATTAATGTCTTTCCTATTTCAGGTTATGGACTATAACATTAACTTGGGAAAACACCTTCTTCCCTTGGTGGTTCAGGTGCTCAAATACTGCTCTTGTCCTCAACTACGGCATTATTTCCAACAGCCACCTCGTTGTTCCCTCTGGTCCCTAAAACCTCACATCCGGCAGATGTGGTTGAAGGCCTTGCTTGTCATCCTTTACAAGGTAAGTTGCCAAAGTCACTCCTTTCTTGTGTGGAATGATTCCCTTAGTGAGGAAAACACTTAGGAGACCTATGTTGGGAATTTTGTAGAATAATAATTTGACCTCCAGAAGAATTATCATGTACAATTAGTGTTGAGAAGCAAAGAATGATTGGAATGAAAATTGAAATGGAGGCCATGCCAGTGTATTCTCTTGAAAATGTTTAGAACAAAAAAAGATGAACTGTAGGACATTGATCAACAACCTCTATTTATGACCAGAATCTTCTGTTTTATCTGTATACTAATTCTTATGTCAGAAAACAATGAAACTATTTAAAATTATACACCAAATGTTTATGCCAGATAACTTTCCTGAAAGGAATTGGAACTGCGAACTGACATGCATTGCTGACCGTGGTTCGGAGCAAGAGGCAGGGAATACAGTCCCTTTCCAGAATAAGGCCATGATAAGAATTTATGTTTTTGCTTCTCTGTATTTTTCTTTTTATCCCAAAGAAACACTGAGAAAAATACCTAGCAAGATCGCACGGAAAGCTTACCCTTCAAAATAACTGTTCACATTTTTCTGCCTCCGTTTGCCGTGCAGTACCCGTATCGAGACTGCGACATTAGCAAGGCCCTGCTGCACCTGATTCACATAACGGTCAATACGCTCAATGCGCAGTACCATAGCTGCAGGCCCCACGCCACGGCGGGCCCCTTGTACAGCGACAACAGTAACGCGAGCAGATACAGCGAAAAGGAGAAAGGTACGTTGCTGCCTCAGTTCTTTGCTGAACTTAGCTTGACTACGCAATACAATTCCAGACAGTGTTTCTTTTAGGAGATAGAAGAGTGCCCCTGGGTATCATTTTGGAGTCAAAAAATCACTTTCTGCTTCATTAATTTTCCAACTTTCCTGTGAATGTTGCTGCTTTAATTTTTTTTTAAATGAACATTCAAGAGAAGTAATTAATTCAAGAGAAATAATTCTAACGTCCATTTTATAAGAAGTGGTGTTTGGTAAAAAGTGTCTGCTGTTTGGTTAAGAAGCTTTTGTAAACCTTTTCGTATGTGATGGAAACACTTGCTTTGGGCTGTGAGGTACATCTTGGTTGGCACTTAGTGGAGCCCTACGACCTTGTCGGTCTCTCATTTGCTCCTGAACTTTGTGCTCACAGGTTTGAGTGGAGTCTAAATTTGCTAAAGTGCTTTTTCCCAGTTGCCTTATTCAATATGAATCGATTTAAGGCAACTGAAATGAAATATGTATGCTGCATAGGTTTACATTATTTCCAATATTGACTTTTTTTATATTGATGGCTTTTCCACAAAGAAGACAGTAGAATAAAACTTTAGAGTAAAATTGTAGCCTGAAAGCTTTTAGGTGAGAGCTGAAGAACCAATGAGTGTATATCTTGAGTGCATGTCACAGGGTTGACTAGACTTGTAAAAAGGAACGTCATCAAACTCAATCCAGGGAGGAAACCAACTGTCGCATAACCCTTTGGGGTATTATATAGTGTTATATAGTGACTTGGTTGACTGCTCTGGAAAGATCTCAATAGGATGGATTGGAGACAGCATTCCATTATTGGTTTATTGCTGCAAGGTCCAAGAGTCTAGAACAGCCATAGATGCAACTCTGAGCACTAAGATTTTTAGTTCTGGTACCAATCAGATCCTTCCTGAAAAATATCTTGTCTACCAGCTTAGATCCCAGTTTCTGGGAACTTGGGTAGATTCAGCTACACTATGGTTGCCCTCCGTGTGGGCCCAGTGTTGGATCCGGACCCAGATGAACCTTTCTGGGTGGCAGGTGCCATCTTGAAGGCTTTCCGTCTCTATAAATTAGCATAGTTGAGAATTATTTCAAAGTCATGTAATGGAAATTGTATAACCGTTTCCTCAGAAAACTGTATTTTTTTTAAAGGAGTACATTTTTATAAAGGCAGTGCAAAATAAAACAGATCGCTGAGTTGCATTGCCCCCAGAAACACAGGAATTTGATTGGCTTTCCCATCTTTGTGTAAGTTCACTGGGAGTTTGGTATCCACTCTGATTGTTAACATTTATTTTCGATTTGACAAAAAGATTAGGATTCTTAGTCTATCTAACATCTACTGCTTCAAAATTCACTTACTTGTAGACTCTTGTGTGTCAGGACAGGATCAAAACTTAACTCTGTGTTTGCACTCCCCTTGCACTCAAGAAGTCTTAAATAATCATAATTGCACTTAAGTCTCACTTTGGCATATAAGTAGATAGGTTAATTCCATTGGTTGAGGTGTTGATAAAGTCCATCTTAGTAGCCTTTTCTCTTGTCACTTTGTACGTTCATGACTTTGGCCTTTCCAAAGCATGAAAGAACATTTGAAATCAAGCGAACTTCATGGGTGGCAGTGTAGCAACCCTTTCCTTACTAATATGTTTTTGGGCTTATCTTTGATTCAAAGTGGCCAAATGGGGATAGGAGAGGGCATAGAAACAAGCTCGACAGGTACTCTGGTGACCAGTTTGTCACGGAGCCTCAGGGGAATGAGTCAAAGACTTTTTCTGGGATCCATGACAGTTACACCCGGCAAGCTCCTCAGAGAAGAGTCTTCACTAGAGGGAAATGTTATTTTCTGTTTCCTTTTTCCTTTGTTTACTCTTTCAGTCCATAATCATTTGTGGAGCTTTTGAGATGACCAGTGGCTTTTCTAAGCTTTTTCTGTGTGTTGTGTGTTTCATTACCAAATGTAGAGTACAGTATTTTGCATTCACAAAGTATAAGGTGCATGTACTGTTAGGCTGTGTCTATGCCAGTTCTCAAATTCCAGGAAGGCACATGTTTTTGGAAAGAGTGAGAGCCACTCATTGTGTGTAATTTTCTTTTGCCAAATTAGCCTGAAAATTCAGCCAAAGCAGGATGTCAAGCAGTATCACAGGTTCCTGACAGGCGTGTGTTATCTGGCTTTAAGTGCACTGGAAAAGCTTCTCTGTGGTCTCTGTCGGAATACTGAGACACCTCTCTTGAAAATGCTGCCAGTTGTCACACGGAAAATGAGAGACAGCCTTATAACAGGTTGCTCTGTTCCACGCCTGGATGACTTGATCTGGATGAAATACCAAGCCATGGCTAGACTTGGGCTGGTGTAGAGACCACCCCAGATGTGGTTCCACATAATGCTTTCATTGAAATGCTTGTGTAGACACAGCCTAAGAGAGAATAACCTCTTAAGTGTAATTTTGACTTTCTCTCCCCAATTAGAAGAAGATAGTGTTTTTGATGAATCTGATATTCATGATACACCTACTGGACCCTGCAATAAAGAGTCTCAAACTTTTTTTGCAAGATTGAAAAGGATAGGCGGCAGCAAAATGGTGAAATATCAGCCGGTTGAGATGAATGTACAGAGAAGTATGAATTTTTTCCTCTTAGTCATTTTATGCAGAAATGTTGTACTCTACCGTTTGTTTGGGGTGAAATCTTAATTTTATTATGTTACTACACATTTTAATACCGTTGATTTTATATATCTGTATGCACAAACAGTATATATATATATCCACTTTTATATATATACGTGAATTGACAGATACATCATTAATGTCATGACTGTCCTAGAGGGCCATTGCTTGATTTAATTTGTTGCAAAATGTTTGCTTCTCTTCTACACAATTTGAATACGGTTTCCTAGCTCTACCTCGGCCAAAAGCGATCCCCTCTCCTGTGTACAAATGAACAGAGCTGAGGAATTATCCTGAAGCCTGATTTTGAAAATATGATCTTAAACTGCCATTGTGGGTTCTTTCATCCCAAAGGTTTCTGGTTTTTGAAATTAGAATGAACCTTACGAAAACTTGGCCAGAAAATCCGTGTTGCCTTCCGGTGGAGCTGGGGTTGTGATTTATGCCAATTGTATGCCCAAGTACGAGGGGGAAAAAAGCGGTGAAATCTCCAAGTAAAATAGTACTAGCTTTTTCTGTTTTAATCAGGTGAAATAGAGCTGGCTGAATATAGAGAAACGGGTGCATTACAAGACAGCATTCTCCACTGTGTGAGAGAAGAAAGCATTCAGAAAAAAAAGCTGCGCTCTTTAAAACAAAAATCTCTTGATATAGGGAACGCAGACTCCCTGTTGTTTACGTTAGACGAGCACCGTAGGAAGTCCTGCATAGACCGGTGTGACATAGATAAGCCTCCCGTCCAGGCAGCTTACATCACGCAAAGACAGCAGGACCACGGACGTCCCAGACAGAATTCTGCTGCAAGGCCCGACAGTACTGAAGTCTTGGAGAACCCTGCCGTGGAAGGTTTGCAGGAGGCGCGGAGGCCTGTAATACCAGAAGTCAGGTTGAACTGCATGGAGACATTTGAGGTCAAAGTTGATTCTCCAAGAAAGACTGCTCCTAAAGAGGATTTAGATCTGATAGATTTGTCCTCAGATTCAGCATCGGGGCCTGAGAAACACTCTGTGCTCTCAACATCTGACAGCGACTCCCTTGTGTTTGAACCTCTTCCCCCTCTCCGGATAGTAGAGAGTGATGAAGAGGAGACCATGGACCAAGGAGATGACAGTGCCTCTGGTAAAAATGCTGCCTCCTCACCCTCCCTCCCCAGCCACCCCTCTGTCCTCAGCCTGAGCACAACTCCCCTTGTGCAAGTAAGTGTAGAGGACTGTTCCAAAGACTTTGTGCCAAAGGACTCAGGAAATAACCAGTCAGCAGGTGACAAGGACTGCAGTCTCATAGCTCTGGAAGGCCCCCCAGGTTCTGCAGCATTATTAAAGTTGGGGGGGCTGCAGGAGCTTCCTTGTGGGAGCCCGCTGACTCTCAAACAAAAACGGGACCTCCTTCAGAAGTCGTGTGCTCTCCCCGAGATATCACCTGACGAGAACCTCGAGCCTGACACCGAGGAAGAGACACTGGGTGGGCTGATACCAAGTTCAGGGGCAAAAACTGTCCTCCTCAAAGTCCCTAAAGAGGCCGAGAATCCAGTTGAAAGCGAGAAACCCGACACCAGCGCTGAGTCGGATACAGAACAGAATCTGGAGAGGAAGGTCGAAGAAGAGGGAACTGAGGAATCTGAATTTAAGATTCAGATCGTCCCCAGGCAGCGGAAGCAGAGGAAGATCGCTGTCAGTGCCATACAGAGAGAGTACCTCGACATCTCCTTCAACATCCCAGACAAGCTGGGAGACCAGAAAGAGCCAGGTAAGCCAGCCCCGCCTCTCCTTGCTCCCAGCCTTACACGTAAGTTTGTGCATCTTACTTGCTAGGACCTTGGCGCTGACTATGCATAAATTCTCAATCTTATAATGTCAGGGAGTGACATTATAACTGCTCCATAATCACCCCGAATCCTTCCTGCCTCGTCGCATGTGTTGGATTCAGATGCGGTTCTATTGGCTCCATAAATGTTTCTATATCTATTGTTTTTAAATTCTTGACCATTCTTGGCAGTAAGAGGCAATGGTTAATTCATATCAAGATATTCCCAATATCATTTCAGCCTTCCTCAATCAGCAAAAGTCATGCATTTGAACTCTTTTTGCTTTCTTTTTTTATTTTTTTCCTGCTGTATACTTTAGCGAGCCATGATAGAGTTCAAAGGAGGAACAAGTATGAAGGACTAAAATAGAGCAGAGTGCTTAGAATAATTAAGAATTGACTGTATAATCATTTAGGGCCACAGCTGATTATATATTTTAATCAATATCATCAGTCTGGTGGACATTGTGTGCCCTCAGGAACAACGACGACAAAAAAACCTAGTTGCCCAGTTACAACCGAGACCCTAATCTGTGGACACCACTCGATGGTGAAGTTGCCACATCACATGGCTTTCCTGCCTCGAGTGCCATTGCTCGTGCTTCCTTAGAGGCACCGTTTCTAAGAAGGATTACTTGCAAGGGTGGCAAGCCGGACGCCCACCTTGTCCAGAAACATGGCCTTTGGTAGTGTTACAATAGTGCTGACCAAACGCGTCTTCATTTTGCAGCTCTGATCTATTAAAAAAAAAAAAGAAAAAAGAATGGGACTTCAAAAAAATGGAATTGGCTAGGGATGATTATTTTATACGTTTCATAGACTCTGGAGCAGGGGTGTCCAAACTTTTGGTGTCTCCGGGCCATGCTGGAAGAAGAAGAGTTGTCTTGGGCCACACATTAAATACATTGCGACGTGTAATCACAAAAAACCTCATAATGTTTTAAGTAAATTTACGATTTCGTGTTGGGCCGCACTCAGAGCCACCCTGGGCTGCACGTGGACGCAGGCTGGACGGCCTGCGAGCGTCGAGAACGGCGAAGGTCTCAGAGATCCATCCCGTTGTCTGTGAGAGGGCGCCGGCTGCCTTGCCCCCCGTCCCTCAGCCAGGCAGTGGCAGGGCCAGGATTATCTCTCGACTCCAGTCGTGCTTCTCCCACTGCTCCATACAGAAGCCACTCCTAGGAGAACAGGCCCAGCTCTTTCCTTTTCCCGGGCATTTCCTGAGGTTTCTAGCTGTTCTCTACCACATAGGACCGAGCTGTGCACCTCAAAGGTGCTCTGCAAAAATCTGTCGAGTGAACATTAGCGTGTTTGTAACAGGTCATGCTCCAGCCAGGCAGGGGAAAGAAGATCCTGGTAATAACGAGAAAGTTAAGGTTGCTAGGGAAACCAGGATACCGTTTTATTGTTTGGAGCCAGGAAAATTTCTGTATATCCATATGGAGGAAGGAAACCAGGGAGGAGATCGGTTTTATATTAATACACGTGTTACTAGAACAAGAGGAAAGTATCTGACAATTATAATAATATGTCCTTACACATTGTATAATATACATTGTACAGTCATAAGAAATAGTGCCCCCCTCTCACAGGCGTACAGACCTCCTACCCCTCCTTGCTGGGTGTTGGCAGGAGACCCGTGTGCCCAGAGTAAGAGTCAGCTTCCCCAGGCCGTCTCGCCTCTGTCAGCTGAAGCCAAGGGAGGCCCAGACATCTCCCCGCCAAGTCTTCCGCATGCACAGCCTTGCCGCTGCTGATTGCCTGGGGTCCACCAGGTCCATGCTCATTGTCCACCTTCTCTCCGTTCATGTCAGTCCCTGAAGGAAGCCCTAGGTTACCCTTCATCTCTCCCAGTCTGATTTCCATGAGGCCCTGACTATCTTCCCTTCTGAGTCTCTCTCTATTCCAATTTCCGAAACCCAACCTTGGTCAGAAGAAATTCATGACCATCCACAAGCAAAATCCCTTACATACTCTCCCCTGACTGTTGCCGTCACCTTCTCGGGGAGGGTCTAATGGAAACCCAGCTATCCGCTGAGGACATAGCTTTCCCCGCAGCCCTGTGTCCTTGGGCTGGGCAAGGGGAGGGGTGGGCATCTTCCTGCTCGTTACTGCCCCCTTCAGACCCTGCCCCCTTCAGACCCTGCCCCCAGGAATATGCTCCTGGTAACGGAAGAGGCACAGGGAGACCAAACCCTATTGCATAGGTGCTTTTTGGGCTTTTGGTCACTTTATGCCTGCAAACAGTCGGTTAGCGGAAAAAATCACATGGTTGAACTCAGAGTCAAGAGGGGAAGTATACTCTACCTCTTCAGAGGGAGGAGCTTTCAAAGTTGCATGGCAAACAGCATGGATTCAGGGAAGAATGAGGTATTGGGGCCAAATCTCCCCAATATTGCGTGGTACATACTCACACTAAAAAATTATCTGTGGTTCATCTGAAATTAATTTTAACTGGGCGTCCTCTCTTTTATCTGACCCCCTGAATATACCTTCATATTGTATCCAGAATCTGACCCCTTCTCACTGTCTCCCATGCCTCTACCCTGGTCAGAACCACCCTCACCTCTCACCTGGGCCATTGCCATAGCCGACTAAATAGCCCTCTGCCTTCTACTCTTATTGACTTTGTGTCTCCCCAGTATAGCAGCCGGGGTGACCTTTTTGAAACATGAGATTGTATCTTCCTCTGCTTCAGACCCTCCACTGGCTCCCCCTTTCTTTTGTAGGGAAAGCTCGAGTCCTTAAGCTCCTAGGATGCCGTGCGTGGCCCTGATTCTCGCTAGCTCTCTGACTTTATTCTGCATCACGCTCTTCACATGCCTTTCGCTCAGTTGCAGTGGCCCCCTGCCACTTCTTGAATAGTATTTATTTCAGGTGTGATACAGTCCCTGTTCTTAAATTACTCATGCTTTAGCGAAGCTATAGACAAGTAAATGGGAAATTACACGAGAGTGTGCTAGGCTAGGGAGACAGGGAGAGATTAAGGACAGGGCACGCTGGAATTTCATTTGAGTGTCACCTGGCCTAGTTTTTCGTTTGTATTTTCTGGGGGGAGGGGCCCTAAATGCCTTCCTGGAGGAGGAATTTTCTGTATAAATTGAGATGTAAATGATGAGCAGTGGAATGATATGGGTGGAATGAACGGTAAATACCTTTAGGTATGAGATGAAAAGAAATTCAGTTCTGGGAAGGTTCAGGGACCTGCTCAAGGGCAGGCAGTGTGAGCACACAGGCCTTATTTTTGTCATTGTGCTGTCATTCACCTCCGAGAGGCATCGCCACAGTTGCAGAAGGTAGCATGCAAGCAATTCTCCGCGAAACTTTGAAACCACTTTGTACGTAATTCCATTAAAGTAATTAGTAGGGTCAGAAAGTATACAATGGTACAGAGTGGGTATAAAAAGTAGAATGGGTGTATTAGGCAAGAGGGGAAAGGAAATAGAAAAGATTCTAGAGTTTTAAATAATATTTATTTTAAATAAATGTCCTGAGTTTTAAATCATGTTTATGTTTGTAGATCCCTCTGCTAAAGGACTCTGTACTCTAGAAATGCCACGAGAATCCTCGTCTGCTCCTACATTAGAAGCAGGTGTGCCCGAAACAAGCAGCCATTCTTCCATATCAAGTAAGAGTTCTTGTACATTGATTTTGGAACATTATCTGCTGCACTACTTTCACTTTTCACACTCTTGGTATTTTTTTTCCTTCTTTTTTTAATGTGTTAGCTTCCTAGGTGATACCACGTTGTATGCCCTCAGAGACCCTAAGGCAAAGGCGCCCCTTTGTCAACATCTCAAGTGTTTGATAAATCAGTATGGTTACCAGTTGGCCAAGAATCCTAATTTGTTGTTTAAGGAACAATCACTGAATTTCCTCATTCAATAAAATAATAATTATATATTACAAGCCTAACCATAAAACATGGAACTGGTTTGGGGACAAGTGAAGAGCATTGCCTATGGCAGAATTTTGCATGGAACACTTTAATTTGAGTCACCTTCATCACTGACAAAATTTACCTGCCTTATCATAAAATAAGTGTATCTGGTATCTCATGATCCCAACATCATGGTTGAATCAAGCTTTTTCGAATCAGAAAATAAAAATGGCCTGAAATTTTATAGGATCTCAGAGAGGCAACTATTTAGAAACTGCCTTCTGTTGTTGGGTCCTAGATTTTGTCGTGAGGAGCTTGAATGCCATTGAAGTGACGATAAGGGCGTCCACCCAGCTCAGTGGAGGCACTTAGGAGACTTTAGAATAGGAAATTGTCCATAGGAATCAGATACAGAGGGGCAAGTTCTGCAAACCCTCGTCACATATGCTGATATCGTTTGTGTTCCATGGGGACACTGCCAGAGGAGCTAGTTAATTTTCATTTGACTCTCTTGAAATGAGGATGATTCTGAAAAAATGAGATAAAGATTTTAAATGCTGGACTGGTAGTATGGAATGACTTCATCATCTTCATTGTTCACTCATTCATGCCTTCATTCATCCCTTCATTCATTCAGCAACTATTTGTTACATGTCTGCTGCGTGCCAGTCACTGTGCTTGGCATTGGGGATCAAATGTGAATAAATAAGGTATCCCTTCTTCTCAAGGAGTTTATAGTCATAATGGTAATAAGAGCTACCATTTATTTGACATCTACCACATGCCAGGCACTACATTAAGCAGTCTACACACGTTGTTATCTCGTTCAATCCTTACATTATCATTGCATGGAAGATATTATTGACCTCATTTATAGATTAGGGAACAGAGGCTCAGAGAGGCTAAATGACTTACCTAAAGTCACACAGCTATTAAGTGGTAGAGACAGGAACTGATTTCAGGCCTGTTTGACTTTTGAAGCCCATGGTCTTTTTAAGTGTACTACATGGCCTTAGAATAATTCAAATTCAGTTATAATAGAGACTATAGGAATTCTAAGAGTTTCCAAGTGACCATTATTTGCATTTCAGGTAGCAAAGAAGAATAGCTGGTTCTGAATTTAGTTTTTTTAAAAAAATCTGTTTGATAACCTGATATAATGCCTATTTGTAAGTCTGCATATAAAAATCACAAAAGCATATTTTCTCCTCCTAATTTGCATGAGTCATCTAAAAAAGTGAATTCTAGTTAGAAGTCCGAGCTGGGTATAATTGGGGATAGGATGACTAAATCAGTTAGAGTTCAGTGCTAGTTAAGTATATCATAAAATAAATGTGTCAAAAGTATCATAACCTTCAGGTCATGACTGAACCTAGCTCTTCTGGATTTAGCACAGCACATCACGAGATTTCCGCCTTCCTTCTCCTCTTCCTTAAAAGTGCGTATTGGACGGCTCTTGTGATGTGTGTTCGGAGGCACAATGCCAGGTGTCTTATACACTGAGCCAAATGTTACGGGTTCTTATTCTCAGGGAATTCTGTTGTCTTTAAAAACAACTGAGAATTAGAAAAATTATTTGATCACTAGAGGTTTTAAATCTTTTTTTTTTCCTGCTGATTTTTAAATTCGTTGAATCTTATAGAAGATTCACTTTTTTCCAAAAGTGGAAAAAAGATTTCCACTTTTGCATTTTAAAGAAGCTGTACTTTTCAAGTGGGTCATAAAATTGTAAATTTTACCCATCAGCCAGAAGAATCAGAGCTTTTTCATATTAGTTTGCATAATCATTTCCAGGAATTCAGTTAACATGGATCCCAAGACACAAGACTTCCTAACCCACCCCTCTCTTTTCATGAGTTTATTAGCCGATTATTTTGTAGCTAGGCATGCCATGACCACCGTGAATCCCACAGCATGCTAATTACATTAAAAATAATGTTCTAATTGAGTTCACATCACACCTGGTTGCTGCTTTGGTACCATGGTTGGGAAACCTGTGTGTAACATTCAAGGCTTCCTGGGGGCCATACGATCATCCCAGTTGCTACCATCCCCTGCTAGGTCATGGAGTGCAGAGCTTCCGTTTCTGAAATTGTCCTGGTAAGAGAGTGAATGGCCACAAGTTCTCAAACGCCCCGGTGTTTGGGATCATGTAGAAAAAGCACATGAGTGATGCTCTGCCCTTCTCTCTGGGCTGGTGGCAGGGGCTGCAGGGCGGGGTACGGCTCGCAGAGGTAAAGGAGGGCGGGAGGCAGGAGGCCCTCACTCAGCTGCCTACTGGCAGAGGTGTTTTTCATTGTTTTTCTGGTGTGGAAATGCTTGTAACGTGCCGTTTCATTGGTGGGGTATTCGTCAATGCCTGATTGCAGGCTAAAAAGATTGCCACTGTTTTCTAAAACAAAGATGTGTACTAGAATATATGTGTGCAGTGCTATTCGATTCGCACCTTTGAAACAGCAGGCAGAGGCTCATACAGAGATCGAAAACAGCCTGTTTGGGCTTTACGGCCACCTCATTTGCTGGTTGGTTCCAAGTAGCATAATTTCATTTGCTTCAATTTCTCTCTAAAAATTGGGGTTGATATGTGTCACCCTACTCCAAAACACACATGTGTACACACACCCACACCCACACACACATGCACACACGGGCCTCCGGAGACATAATGAAGGCTGAAACTATTTATGCGCAAGCTCCAGGGAGGAAAGTTGAGCTATATATTCAAAGTGAAATGACCTGTCTTAAATCCTTTTTGGAACACGGCAGAGTATATAAATAAAAAGTCAATGACAATAACCATGTTGCTGGGGTAAACATTTAGAAGCTGCAGATAAGTGCTCGTAGGCACGGCATCCTCCTTTACTGAGGAAAGGAGGCAGCTGGAATAGCACAGTGCCTTCGTCTTTCGTTTGGACGGGATCACCGATTTACCCAACGAGTACAAATAGCCCGTGAAGATTCAACTACGAGCCTATATGGGTGTGTAGAGCCTTTGTGTGCCATGCAGATTTATTCTCCCTAGTAATCATCTCCTCATTTCCTCCATATAGCTCAGTATAGGCAGATGAAAAGGGGATCCCTGGGAGCTCTGACAATGAGCCAGTTAATGAAGCGACAGCTGGAACATCAGTCTAGCGCCCCCCGTAACATCAGCAGCTGGGACACTGGTGGGTCAAGCTTTTTCTTCTTGTTTTACCTCTCAGATTAGTTACTTTCTCTGTGTCCCCTCTGCTTCCTTGATAAGGAATAGATTTTCTCTTGTGCTCTGTGGTTCAAATAGTTTATTTTTTAAAAAAACCCTAAAGTAATTAATAAGTATATTTAAACTTTCCAAACGTACTAGAGCCACCATCTAGGCTGGTCCAACCCCCTTTTTTTTCCCTCCAAGACCCAGATTCCAGATATTAGGTTATCTATCTGGGAGTTAAATTATACAAATGCATAAAGGAGGGAATGGAACTATGATTTCATGATGTGAATTAAAAATACAACCCAAAACACCAGGCCATGAATGTCCTCTGTTTTATAAACTATATAAAGCACCCTCAAATAAGGGACCACTACTACGAATAACAACCGATGTCATCTTAGTGGCATCACGATCTGCTGGCAGGTTTGGGAATGTGAGCTGTGTGTGCTGGTCAGCGGGGTCACCAGGTTGCAGCCACACGCCCTTGTGCTCATACAGTGGAAGTGCACCCCACCTCACTGCTGTGACATGTCTTCGTACGACCACTCTGCATTTCCCACACTTCTGCCACGCTCATTCTGTGCCTGTGCCACTTTCTCAAGCCCGTAGTTCTTGCCCAGATCCTGCTCTTTTGAGTGTCTGCTTTTCTTTTGGTTTTTTTTTTGTTTCCTGTTTTAATTAAAAGGGGCTTTTTGATTACAAGATTATACATAGGAAAGCACTTTGAAACATGCATGTACTAGGAAAATATCAGGGTTTATCACTCTGATCTGGGGGTCAACACTTGGATTGGACTAGTATCTTGGTTAGTACTTTCTGGCTGTAGTTGTATGAGATTATTTTACTATCCTTCCTTATGACCAGGAATTATAATGTCCACAAAGCCAACATCTTAACATACTGTTATTTTTTCAAGACCATAATAGTTACATACATTTCAACTTATTCCCACCCTTCCACCTTCTTCTTTAAATAAACAAACAAACAAATAAATAAAAGCTGACCTAGACAACTAGATCCCACATGCTATGTACAATCCTATATTTAACAAATAGTCTCAACTCTCCTGGCCTTTATATGCACTGTTAACATGTTAAAGGTTTAGTGTTTTATCTTTCTTTTAGTGACAGGTAGTGGTGAGTAATGACATGGCCAAAAACCAACAGGCAAGAGAAACAAGGAGAAAGGCACTGGGTACCCAGTCTCGAGTGTTTGGGTGAAGTCTTTCTGTCCACACCGAAGAGGATTTTGTTTCTCTCTTTACTGAGATGAAGTTGTGTAAGGAGCTGAGAGTGAAAGCTATTATTTGGTTAGTTCGATAATTAAATGCCCGGCTTTTGTTAGGCTGACCTGGGGGCTCTAAAGAGTAGTTGACCATTGTACTGTTTTCTGTAGCAAGTAGCTCAGCCTAAGCCAGCCGTTTCAGATTCTGACTACAGTGACAGCCCAGTATGACTGACTCAGTAGAGATAAAAGGCAAATAGAGCTCAATTTCCCATCTAAATTTTAATCTAAAAAAATCTGCATGATGCCAAGTAACCTATTTAACTGAATTTTTCACTTTTTAAATACTTTAGCCTTGTTCATGTCACTCTGGTTTCTCAAGTCGTAACTTGCCACTTCTGTGCTGTCTGAATTTTTTTCACCTGAGTTTTCTCGCCCCTGAAAACATCCCCCAAGTTCTCTAGTCACCTTATCCAACTAGAGCTTCATCTCATCATTCTTGTTTTTGATAGTGCCACAAAAAGTCCTCCCCAAATCTGAGGCCAGAGGAGGGTCGATGAATGTGTAGTTCAGTGTTAGATGGCACATCACTTCATACCACATGTGTCGATGCAGTGACCCACTAGTCTCCAAAAGAGCAAACCTGGTCATGTAGACACACTGAGAAAGGTAGCCTAACACAAGGGTCGCGATCGATTCATCTCGGCAGGCACCTGCTCGCTCACACAATACCTGGCTCTTCTCCGTCCGTCCATGCACGTCTGATGGCTTGTGTCTCTGTTTCATCTTTCATATGAAACAAATGTGTCTGAAGCACCGCTCCTCCATTTCTGGCTCTGCCCCCTTATTCCTGTTCCTCAGCCCTTAGCCAGACATCTATCATTTCCTTGCTACCAGTTCCACATGGTTTCTGAGTGACCATTCTGGCCATTGACCCAAATGACCACTTAGTATTTATTGATTTGCATAAAACATTTCTTTTATGGCTGTGCCATTAGCCTTTGATTTTTTCATTTCATATAAAGAGATACGGGATTTCAGCTTTTGGGGGAGGGATCTGGGCTAATTTGGGATGGCTTTAGGTGCTCTTCTACTTTTAATTGCATTTCATATCCCTGAAGAACAGGTTTGTAGTGAAACCCCAACCAGCCCTACCCTAAAAAGCAGGATGTTTCCTGTAAATGTTACTAATCAACAATAACAATGGCCAAAATATGGCCCCAAGAGATTATTGGTTAAATTCTTTGTGTATTGAAATTGACCACATTGAAGACTGAGATGCTCTATTTATCCACAGAGCAGATACAGCCCGGGAAACGCCAGTGTAATGTGCCGATGTGCCTAAACCCTGACCTGGAGGGACAGCCATTGAGAATGAGAGGTGAGTCGGATCACAGGCTCTCACACTGTGAGAGACTGAAAGGCTGTATCTGAACCATCAAGCCACACAGCAGGTGCTGAAACCTCTTGTGCAGCACCTCCGTAAAGTGGCTCCAACCTCCACTCCAGCATCCCCAGGGACTGGGAATGCATGACATCCCCTCTCTGAACATGACCAACAGAAAGTTCTTTCTTATGCAGACTTTCTCACCCACGGGACCACACAAAAGAAGTCTAGTCTCTCTCAGTCTTTTCTGGACCACACATCTCTGGGTCCTTTGATATTCCTCCCAATACGTATCGGTTTCCACATCATCTTGTACCTGCTTCCCTGAGCGTGGTCCAGCTCCTCTGCGTTCCTTCTAGAATGTTGAGATTGTTGATGAATAGCTTCTTTTCAGCCATCTGAAATTGCACTGAATATACACTTGACTTTGTGCTGTGCATAGGATCAAACTAAGTAAGAATACTTCTGCTAAGATCATCAGGATATGTATTTTCAAAATTCATCACATGGCTAGTTAATCATGACTTTTGTTCCTTTTTAATTCAGAAAGTAGATTAACTTATCATTTGTAAAAAGCAAAAAAGGAAACATGAATTACAACCACATCTTTTAGAATCCCTTCGATCAAGCAGGCCTACTCTTCCAGACCATATCGCCCTCCTGATTTTCCCCACGAATGAGGGGATATTTATCTCCAGATTTTGCTAACATTTGCATGGCACTGAGTAGCAGTTTTAGTCCCTGTATCTGATGAGAGGAGACTCTTCTCATTTGTGGGCCCTATACGAAAAGCTTTTATAAGTAGAAACCTGGACATTTGAACAGACTCTGGTGCCTGTCTGTGACCTAGTGACGCAGTTAGTAGCAGCACACGTGGAATGAGGTGTTGAGAACAAAGACAGACAGTGAGTGTCTTTCTCGGTGAAATGAAGAGGCTGCTCATGCAGCCGGGGGCTGCCGTGTGCAGGCATACTTTAAGACAACCAGCATCTTCATACTTTCTCTCACCTCCAAGATTCCCAAAGTGGCTTTTGTCGAAATCTCCAGCTTTGAAGTTGGGCTTTGGAGGAGATTCCCCCTTTATTCTGAAGTTTCTAAGAACCCTCTATCTCTGTTCCCAGTTCCACAACGCATGCACATTGGGTATTTCAGGAAGGGGACCAGAGAGCGTGGGGCACCGGAAGCGTTGCCAGCCACGGGGGGATCATGAGATGACCTTTGATACTGCAGACTGAGCTGTGGCTCAGCTATAACAAAAAGTCTCAGGGGCCTGTGGCTTCCTTTCTGCGTTGCCCATCGCCTGGTGTGCTGCTCTTTGCTCCCACATCGTTAGCAGAGTTCCGGAATCCACAGAGTCAGCTACCGTGGCCATATGCGGACCATTGCCCAATAACTTAACTTGTCCACTTTTAGAGGTGCCTGTTGTGAATACTACCTCCCACATACTGTGTTGTCATTTGAAAAAACAACTTCACAATACTGTTGTCAAAAAGACCCATGTGTTGGTATTTGTCTTGGATAATGATTGGCTTGAAACCGTCCAGAGGACTTTGATCCCCTCCCTTTTCTTGACTTGAATTGTGATTTCTGTATTATGGAATAACAGGCCGTGATCGTCTGAAAGCTTTGACTCAGAGGCTTTAAAAATCAATTTCTTACGTTTCTAGTAAGACTGTGCATATATCACCATACATTTAATGGGCTGAATTTTTCCACTTTTAGCACTGGCATTTCGGAATCTAGTAAATATGTCCATCAGTGTTCAAGAAATATGGAGTATGGGATTTAAACTTTGTGTTCACCTAACTGCTTACTGATCAATCATATCTTCTTTTATCTTGGCCCAGGTCTTGCCATTTCTATTAATCAGTTTATACTTATAATTATGCTTATAATAATAATCATATTAATTATACATATTATTATGCTTATAATAAACACTGTTGCTTCTACTCCAAGCTACATCTTTATGAAAACAATTGGTGAGCTTTGTTAAGGATACACTTGGGCCCACTTAGGAAAGAGTAGTATCTCAGGAACAGCTGATAAATATAGTAGTCAAATCTGCATTCCTATTTGGGATCTTTAAATGTAACCTAAAGGTATTTTCAGGTACTTTCCTTTACCTTTGAGTCTGCAGGCCTCAGGCTTCTCATAAACTCACATTGTAGCCTCTTATCGGGCGAGGGAGTCCGGATGGCTTCGCAGCATTTTGACTCTTCGAAATGCCATTTTCTTTTCCCTCAGATCGAAACATATTGCCTGCTTGGCTGGGTTTCTAAAATGTTTATGTTGACGCCTTTAGAAACCAATTCTCTGAATTGTTCCCTTTCACCTATTTAAGGAAAGGTCAGACAGTTATGTTTTGTTGTTCACCAAGTTACCAGTTCCTTGACGAGAAACAGATTCTTTAATGACCATTGGGTTTTTCTGCCTTCTTTCCTGTTTGAAGGACTCAGAGTCTCTGGGTTTTTTATCTGTTGGTTGGTGAAACAGGGTATTATTCTGGACCGTCACGTTGGGAACCTTCTTGGAGTGCCTATGTCCACACTCCCAGGGACTGGCCCAGCACTGCTGGGTTTCCCGATGGGGAGCTATCTCCGGACTGTCCAGATGTGCTTGTCACTAGAGTGTGTTGCCAGGATCCTTACCTCAGGTTTCTGTGAAGACATTGAAACCCCACATTTTAAACTGCGTGATATAGGTCAGCTGAAGACCCTAGATGGTTCCTTCAAAACACTTGATATTTCATTCTCAAATATTTCAGTTTAAAAAATGAAGTCTTTGGCTTTGGGGCTTATGATATTAATTTCCAAAGTAGAAAACAGTCCTGATCTTTCTTAGCTGAATCATCGGCCCTTACTTAGAGGTATGGAGTTCTGAGATCTTATTCCTTTCCCAAATTCGCAACAATTTAGTGTTGGTATGTATTTGTGATTTTAGAAACAGTGTCGTATGGACAGCTTCCACTTATGCCTAGCAAAAAAGGGCCCATCCAGTGCCCTGGAATAGACTTCTCCCTTTTCCGCCTGTGACCTAGTGCCCTGTTGGCACCCAAAGGCTTTCTGATGTTTTTCAAGGCCAAGAAGCCAAGAGAGAGATGAGTCTAGTTCTTACAGTCATTTAAGCAGAAACAAATCACAGTCTCTCTTGAATTCATTTTACTCCTGAGGGTTTTTCACAATGCTGCTGGACTGTCCATGTTACCTCCCAGTGAATGTGATCTTTGGAAGAATTGTAAGAGGAGAATGGGGCTTTTCCTGGCCCCCAGGAACAGATCTTTATTCACCAGTTGTCTCTTTGCTGCTTACCCAGGGGCCACCAAATCCAGCCTGCTGTCAGCACCCAGTATTGTCAGTATGTTTGTGCCAGCACCCGAAGAATTCACAGACGAGCAGCCGACAGTGATGGCTGACAAGTAAGCTCCCGCCGTTCCTTCCTTCGCCGCGTTTGCAGAATTTGAGAGTGGGCTCGCCCCCGCTATGAGACAGCATCAAGGGGGCATGCTATCATTTGTTCTTCCAATGACTGTAGCCATAAGTGTTGTTATGCATTTATTATTCTAAAAGCACAGCCTCATATGGGCAGCTTCCAGTTGTGCCAAGGCACTTTTAAAAGTGCCTATTTTTTTTGGATGAATACAAATAATTTCCACTTACTGGTTATTCCTAGCAATAATATCACAAAAATAAAACCCTACACTTGAAAGCTTCCTGTTGTTAGCATGGGACAAAGTTGGAGACTTGATCCTTATTCCCGTTCCACCAGCAGAGCCTGTTCTCTGAATCTCAAACTGGTTATATCACTTCTGGGTTTGCCAGCCGTCAGTATCCCCAGGTTTCTTACATGATGAAGTCGAGATACCTTAGCTTATAAAAGGCCCATTCGGTGGTGAGGGGATGGCCTTGCCACTCGTCCCCAGGAGCTCTTTGCCCAGCCCCCTCACCTTCTCCAGAGCATGCCTGATGTGCTCTCTCCTCTGGGACCTCATAGGTGCCCTTCTCTTGGTACTGTCTCTGCCTGGCGAACTCCTATTCGTGCGTCAAGACCCAGTACCAGGCAGACTCACTCATTCCATAAGGCAGAATTAGTCATACTGTTCTCCAGGTTTACATAGTGTTTGATGCATCTATTTATCCTACTGCTTTTCACAGGATATTTCAATTGTTTGGGTGTTAGCACATACATATTCTACAATTGACTGTGAGTTCTTTAGGTTCTGGGACACTTTCTTTTGTCTTTTATACTCTAAGCTCCCTACACATTGCCTGACACATAAATGCAGTGTGTATGATAAAGAATAAGACTCCTAGGATTTCAGGTTTGGAGAGATACCCTTGGGACAGGGAGGCTTCCTGGTAAAGGTGTACCACGTGACCAGTGGGGCAGGCTTGCCACAGAGGGAGAGGAGGGTAGGGTGGAAGGGGCTGATGTGAAGATTCACACAGCTGGCCACAACTGACAGTCATTCGAAGACGTGATGGTGCCTGTGTCAAATAGTGGCCTTGGCATGTCCACGTGGGGAGTACCTGGTCACTTAGGGAGGATTCCTTTTGGCTCCTGCTTTGGTATAATTTCTCCATCATGTTATCTTTCCCAGGCATCTTCCTGGTTACCTTGTATACATTCTATTTCTCTTCTTTTTTAGTTACAAATGTGAATCCCATATTTTTAAAAAGTCAATTCATAAGGAATTTTTCCTATACATTGGGTTGGCCAAAAAATTCATTTCGTTTTTTCCATCTGATGGCCCTAGTAGTGCTTAGTTGTCTTTTAGCTCCATTTGAAACAATTTTGTTAGATTGTATTGTGACAGCTGTCTTATCAGCATGCATTTAAAAAAAAATTTATTGAATTGTTGAATTTTTGTGTAGCCATTTTAACACTGAAGATGGAAAAAAATTGCAACATTTTTGGCATATACTTTATTACTTCAAGAAAGGTAAAAATGTGACTGAAATGCAAAGAAAGTTGTGTGCAGCATATGGAGAAGGTTCTGTGACCAATCAAAAGTGTCAAAAGTGGCTTGCGAAGTTTTGTGCTGGAGATTTGTCGCTGGACGATGCTCTATGGTCACGTAGACCACTTGAAGTTGATGGTGATTGAATTGAGACATTAATTGAGAACACTCAGTGTTCTACCATGTGGGAGACAGCTGACATGCTTAAAATATCCAAGTCAACAAAATTATTGGTGAAAATGAAAATATGTCTTTTATTTTATGGAAAAAAACGATATGGACCTTTTTGGCCAACCCAATATAGTATTATTTAGGAAGTTTCCGGATGGAAGGGTCACGACAGTGATCACAGCTCGGCTTGCCTTGCTCTTTCCAGTGGACTTTACCTTCACTCTCAGCTCCCCCAGCTGTGGCTGCAAAGATGAACTTTGGCTTTGATTGAGATGAGTTCAACTGAGCCTACATTAGGGCTACAAAGAGCAGGAAGTTGCGAGTTACTTCAGAGCAGGTGCCATTGTGTTTTCACATATTTCACTCTGTAGGCGTGGTAAGTTTATAAAACTGCCCTAACTGAGCAGTAGAGAGGAGATGGCAATTCAGGCTCGCCAGGCTTTCTAGAGTGTTCTGCTGACTTGATGCCTCTCACCCGCAAATAGGACATTTTTAAATTTGAAAGCTTAGGAAAACTTCCTTTGTGTCTAGGCATTTTTAATTTTCAATTTCAACAATGAAAAGATATCTAGTTTCTGGATATCCCTAACAATAATTTCATGTTTGTAAAACCCCTCAGCTAGAAGCTTGCAACTGTTAGCCCGGCTGGAGCCCACTGTGAAAGGGAGCAGAAGTTCCTGGACAAGCCAGATGTTTATGAGCTGAAAGAGTGTTTTCGGTGCCCGAGGGAGCTCTTCTGGTCTCTGCCATGCATGCTGGCTGTTTCTGTGTCTCTGCTGAGGGGGTTGTTGGAGTCCCCTGTTTACTGTTCGAGTGAGACCACTCACCTCCTTTGGGGACCATTTCAGGGCTCACCAGAAATGGCCGTGTGTGATTTGTTAACCCATTGAAGTCATGGTTGGCGTTCATGGAAAGCACTGTTTTGTTTCCTTTGCAGGTGCCATGACTGTGGGGCCATCCTTGAGGAATACGACGAGGAAACCCTCGGGCTGGCCATCGTCGTCCTCTCCACGTTCATTCACTTAAGCCCGGACCTGGCGGCCCCGCTGCTCCTGGACATCATGCAGTCCGTGGGAAGGTGAGCGCCGGCTGCTGTTGCGTTCGCTGGGAAGGGGCCTCACTCAATTCATACATTGAACTAAAAACTACCGGCTCAAAAGGGAAACATTCAGGAGCCTGATCGAGACTTGCTCTACATGGGATCGACTCAGACTAATTAAAAAAGCCCAGTGGACCAAACTTTTGGTTGAATTCCCCAGCCGCGTAGGGTCACGCGTCATGAAGTCAGAGTGAAGCGAGAGGAAAATACGCTAAGAAAACCCTGTTGTTTGTTGTCTGTTGCTCTATGAGCTAATGTATGTAACAGTGCTCAGACTGTGTGGTTCAGTGTAAACGCTTCATATGGTTCACATGTTAGGATCATTAACCTCTCTTTGCCTGTTTTAAGATGGGCTCCCCAGGCATTTTGTAATCTCAGGGTGGCTCCCTTCATTGTGCAGCCGAAGCACTGGAATATGGGGGGTAGGTGGAAGTGTAGCGGTTTCACAATTCTGACTCAGAAAAGGGCAGGATGCACACACTCTGGCAACAGGGCCTTCAGCCTGACTGAGGGAAGATTAAACTTAGCTGCTTTGAAAATTTTCATGTTAAGAAACTTCCATTTAGTAGGTAGGACCTAAGAAGAAAAGTAAAGTAGTTCATGGATGTAAGTGACATTCAAATCCAGTAACAAAGGCAGTCTTACCGTGAACAACCTATGGGAGAGGGTTGAATTAAATTGCACGTGAATGCAGTAAGTTTCCAGTCTGCACGGGCACGGAGCTCAGGTGCTTTATAGTCTGTGGACACTGGACCAAGGTCTGGGTCTCAGGTGCTCAGAGGCTTAGTTGTTGAAGAGAACAGGGATGTGTGGAATAACTGGGTGACCACGCAAGACAGGGCGTGATTAAGAGCGGTGATGTGTGGTGCAAGTGGTCAGTGCTACGGAAGTTCAGGATAAGTTCTCTGTGGAGGAGGCCATGGAAAAACTAGATTCTTCGAAGTCCAGGTATTTGAGGAGGTGAAAGAGAATGAATCTTAATGGAACTTAAATTTGACCTTTCTTTAAAATGAAGAAATACTGATTTCAAGTTAAAGACAAACAGGGAAGCATTAGAAGCTCCTTGACCCTAAAAATACATGACTCTTTTGTCTCCCTTGCCCCAATTTTTCTATGGTACCCTTCAGAGTATATAGTCAGAGATGATGTAACTATTCTAACTCTCATACTTACAAACAGCCAATATGAAAAGTAAGTGATGAACACGAGGAGATGAAGAGATAAGCAAAGAGGAATTGTTTCATTTAAGCCCTTGATTTTAACTTAATCATTATAATTGTGGTATAAATTTTGTACCAACTATCAGCAATGCTGCGGAATTGAGAGTTTTTATTAATGCAAAGTCAGAATTTCTATCGTCAGTCCTTTTCAGTTTTAATACAGGTAGAATTATTGTTCTGGTCTGTTACCATCTCCTTGAAGTAGCTAATCTACGTTGTAATCGTTATATAAAGGGATTTTATTTATTTATTTTTGTTTTAACATTAAGAGAGAATAAACCACATTCAAGCATGGCCAACTGTTAGGATGGAAACATGTGAACTTCAAAAAAAAGCAAAGAAAAAACTGTAGCTGATACATGTTCACATACTTACATATATAGATATTTGAATCTCTGCCTCTTTTGGGCAGACTAGCAAGAGATAGGGAGAGAGCATTTAAAGCAAGCTTCCAGAATTCTTAACAACCTAAGCCCAGTCACTGAACCTGCCAAGAAAACAGATTCAGCCACCCCCTGACTCAGGACTTCCCAGCATACCTCAGCCCCACACAAGGTCATGTGGGTGTATGAACACTTGGTTTATCTGTGCTACACTCGCAGGAAATTCGTCCAGGGTGTTCAAGATCATGGAAGTTCAGCATAACCCTTTCAGTTATCACCCAATCCTTGCCATATGATTTTGTATTTTGCTCTCTACCTATGTCCCTCTGAAGACTCACCCACCTCACACTTTTCTAGGTACAACCTTCGAGGTCACACTCACTGTGCCCTTAATGACTGTTGATTTCATTTGCCAATGTTTATCTTTTCACTGTAGTTTCATCAGCATGAGACGGCCCAGGACCACAGCCACTGGGAATGGTGTGCGGTGTTAGTGGTTGCTGGACCCCGTGTTCCTCTCCAGATGTGCTCTTGGCCCAACTCACTCTCTCATGGTCTCCAGCAAATCAATTTGTAGCATTCTCTTTGTTTCTTCAGTATCTTACTGATCAAGGCGTGTTTTTCCAAACCCACCAGTTTAGCATATTCTCTTTCTTTCTATACCCATAGATTATTTCCATGTGTACAGAACATATAATTATACTTTTCAAAAATTACATGTTTTGCAGTATATTGATTACTTAACCTAACACATTTCTTAATATGTCCTCTCAATCCAACGAATAGCTGACAAACACCCCTTATTACCCATTTTACTATCTTAGGCTTGTGCACTTTGTGATTTGCTTGTGGTTAGGTTTCAGAGGTTGTGTATGAAGAAATGAATTTTGAGTTGAGTTAATATGGGGATGGATCAGGTGAAACACTGTTCTGATACCTGTCTGATCCGGCTGCAGAGGCCGTTTTGTGGATTGGCTGGGTGATAGTAAACCAGCTTCACTGCATGCACACCCCTGGAAATATCTGACTTGATGCAGAACTCAGGTCGCGGGAACGAGGTTAAACTGAACCCTGGAGACTGACCACTGTGGTCCCTTCTGTCCTTGGTCAATGGTTTCCTATCTCGCCGTGCAAACCAGGGCCACAGTGGGTCCTACCACAGTACTCGTGCATTTCATCGTGAAGACCTAAGATCATTGTATGACTCTGTTTACTTTATTTCCTAGGTTGGCATCCAGCACTACTTTTTCCAATCAAGCAGAAAGGTAAGGTCCTAAAGTGAGCCCAAATCTCACATTCTTATTTTCTCTTGTGCTCGGTCATCCCATTTCCAAAACACCAGAGTGTACGACATGGAAGGAATATTATTAGGTTTGGTTGCAGCTCCGGAGAGCACTCGTTCATTTTCTGTTCACTCCCGCATTCATTCATTCATGCATTCTCTCATTTTAGTAAGTATTTTTAGGCCCACTCTGTGCCAGGCATTTTGCGAGATCCTTAGGTTTCAACTGAGGCATAGCTGACATGATCCCTGTCCTAGTCGGGGCTACAGTCTGTCTGGAAGCTAAACATGAATAAAACATTTGCACGTGTTTGTAATTGTAAACAGTGCTAAGTGCTATCAACAAAAAGTGTAGTGAAACATTTAGTTATTCAACAAGTATTTATAGAGTAACCCCTAGGAACTGAGGATACAGTAGTTTACAAAATAGCCAATCCTGGCTCTCACAGAGCTTACATTCTGGTTGGGGAGGCAGACAATAAGCAAATTAACAAGAAAACATAATGTAATTTAATATCATTTGGTGCTAAATGCTATGAAAAACAATCAAGCCAGTCTAGGAGAAAGAGAGCTACTGGAGGTAGTATTTTGGGTATAATGGCCAAGGCAGCCCCCCTGAGGAAGTGCTATTGATCAAAACTTGAAAAAGGAGAGATGCACCCATGCAGCGATTTATAGAAAGGATGTTCCAGGCAGAGGAAGCAGCAAATGCAAAGACTATAAGTCAGGAAAATACCTAGTTATTTGGGAACGGAGACTGATGTAGGCTGGAGCGGCATGGGCCTGGAAGGAGGGGTAGGGATGAAACGGAAGAGGTAATGGGAGGCCAGGCCAGGCAGGGCCCCCCGGGGTCGTTGTAAGAAGTCCGGCTTTCACTGAGCAAAGCTGGAAGTGTGGAGCCTGCGACTTAACAGGACCACCCTGGCTCCTTTGTTGAAAACAGGTCACAGAAGAAAATAAGTCAAGAGGAGAAGCAGGGAAGCCAGGTTGGAGACCTTTTCAGTGGTGCAGGTGTGAGATAATAAAAGCCCAGTTTAAGGTAGTGAGAAGTAAGGCTCTGTTCAGGAAACATTTTGATAGTAGAACCAATAGAATTTACTGATAGATTGGATGTTAGGTGTGAGAGAAAGGAAATAGGGAAGAATGACTCCCAGGTTTTGACCTGAACAATTGAGCAAGTGATGAGCGTGCCATTCATTAAGATGGGCCTGTCTAGATGAGCGATGGGTGTGTACACGATAGGCAGTCCTGAGGTGAAGGAGGGGAAAGGAGAGAAGGGCTTCCCTTAAAAAGTAATGTTTACAATAACATCTGAAAAAAAATGAGCTGGGTTGAACTGTGTAAATAGTTATCGGGAGAGCATGTGCAAAGGTCCTGAGGTGGTGAAGAACAGAGTGTTGGAGAAACTACGAAAAGGCCAGTGCAGCTATAGCACAGAAATGCAAGCTCTTGCTGAGATGGGCTTATCACATGGGGCAATGCTTGTAAACCACATTAAATGCTTTGAGCTTTCTTTTAGCAGCAGTGGAAAGCCATTGAAAGATTTTTAAGCAGCAGAGTGTGTATGTGTGTGTGTGTGCAGCAGGTAGAAAGGTTACTTTGGCTGCATTGGGGAGAAGAGGAGAGCAGGAATGGATACTGTGTATGACTTCGGGCACATTTGTCTCTCTGCGTTAGTTTCTTCATCTATAAAAGAGATATGCCAACATATGACCGTCTTGTGCCATTGGGCATTTGTTGTGAGGTCCAAGTGATGTGGCATGTATGATAGCATAGCTGTAGCAGGTCCTACAAACATAAGTTAGTGTTGTTATCACGCTTCCATAACTTAAGGTTTTAAGAATGTTTGCTCTTCTTTTTAATGCTCTATTTAGTCATAGAATTTCCCGTTTTGTTTTCACTTTTTCCCCTAACATTTTATTGTAGAAAATTTTAAACATACTGCAAAACTGAGAGAATTTTATAGTGAATGCTCATATGCCTATCACATTGCAGATTCTACAATGAACATACCACTTGCTTTATCACATAACCAACCATCTAGCCATCCTTCTACCCGCCCATCAATCCATTTTATTTTTGGATGCATTTCAAAGTAATTTTCAGATATTAGCATACTTCCCCCATATTCTTTTTTTTTTAATCCTCATCAAGGATATGCTTACTGACTTTAAAGAGAGGGGAAGAGAGGGAGAGAGAGGAAGAGAAATGCTGATGTGAGAGAGAAACATCAACTGGTTTCCTCTTGTATGCACCCCGACCAGGGACTGAACCCACAACCTAGGCATGTGCCCCTACCCGGAATTGAACCTGCGACCTTTCAGTTTATGGGATGACCCTCCAACCCTCTGAGCCACACCAGCCAGGGATCCCCTACAATCTTTAGCAAATTTATTAACTAAAGTTCAATTTTTGTTTCTGTTTTTTCCTTCTAATGCAAAATTAACATTATAAAGTATACATATCTCATGTGTCCATTCATCGAGTTTTGACAAATGCATACACCCGCATAACCCAAATGCCTGTCAAAATACAGAACATTCCCATCACCCCCAGGAAGTTCCCTCATGCGCCTTCCCCGTCGGTCCCCACCCTCACAGAGGCAGCACTATACTGATTTTTCCCTTTATTGCATGTCATGTAAATGGAATCATCCTGTCTGTGCTCTTCTGTGCCTGACTCCTTTTGCTTAGCATGATGCGTTTGAGTTCTTCCATGGTGTTGCATGTATCAGTAGTTAGTTTCTTTTCCAGACCTGAGTAGTAGCCCGTAGTTTGTTTATTCATTTTTCTATCGAGGGACATTTGCATTGTTTCCAATTTGGGGCTATTATGAAGCTGTTACAGCATTCTTACAGAAGCCTATTTTTAAACAAATGTTTTTATTTCTGTTAGATAAATACCTAGGAATGGAATTGTTGGCTTACAAGATAGGTGTACATTTTATTTTATGAGACACTACCAGGACTCCCCTTTAAAATGGTTGGGCCATTTTGTATCCCCACCAACAATGTATGGGACGTTTGGTTGTTCCACATCCTTGCCAAAAATTGGTGGTGTGGATCTTTTTAATTTTAGCCCTTCTAGGGGGTAACTCATTATAGTTTTAATTTGTATTTCCCCGAAGACTGAATGCTGTTGAGTATAGTTTCAAGTACTCTTCATAACCCTCTGTAAATCTTTTAAAATCTTTTGCACATTTTTAACCGAGTTTTTGTCTTTCTATTATTGAGTTGCAGGGTTGCTTTATATATCCTGAATAGCGGGCCTTCATTAAATATGTTTTGAGAATATTTTCACTCAGTTGTGGCTTGCCTATTCCTTTTCTTAATAGTATATTTTGACGAGAAGTCTTTAATTTAGATTCAGTCTAATGTTTTATAAATTTTAAAACAATTTATAATTATTGCTTCCTGTTGTCTAAGGAACTTTTGCCTACCTTCAAGTCAAGAAGATAGTCTCCAAAGTTTTACTTTAGAAGTTTTATGGTTTTAGCATTGATATGATCCATCTCAAATTAAATTCTTTTATGTGGTGTGAGGTAGGGGTTGATATTCCTTTTTATCCACGTAAGACATCTAGTTATTTCTTCACCATTAAAAAATATTACTTTCCCTTTACACAGTGGATCACTTTGGTGTCTGTTAAAATCAAATCCCATATTAGGGTTGAGCTATTTGAAGCCTCTCTATCCTGTATCGTGGATTTCTATGCTGAGTCTTAAGCTGGCACCACACTGTCTTGGCTGTAGCTGTATAGTCAGCCTTGAAGCCAGAGAATATGAATCATCTGACTTTGGTCATCTTTTCAAGAAGATAAGTTTGGATATTCTAGGTTCTTCACATTTCCATATAAATTTTAGAATAAGCTTCTCAGTTTGGTGGGGAGTGGGGAAGGCTGCTGAGACTGTATTGAAACTATAAATCAACATGGGGATAACTGACATCATGAAAATGTGGAATATTTCAATTCATGAACATAGTATATATTCACATTTCATCCAGTCTTTTCTGTTTCTCTCTGCAGTGTGTTGTGGTTTTCATTTGTTAAATTTATTCCCCTAAATTTTGTTTTAATAATTACAATGTAAATGGGATTGAAAAAATTCAATTTTCCAACTTTTTGCTGCTGGTATGTGAGTGTACAATTGATTTTTTTGTATTAACATTGCTATGTAATAAGCTAAGTTCACTTAGTTGATTGGTTTTTGAATATTAAGGCATTCTTACATTCCTGGGGTTAATTCCATTTGGTCCATCATCCTTTTTATTTATAGTTGGATTAAATGTCCATGAGGGCTATTGGTCTGTCTTTTTTGTTTGTTTGTTTCTTTCTTGTTTGTTCGTTTTATAATGACTTTATCTGATTTTAATTTTAGAGCTATGTTAGCCTCATAAAGTAAGTTGGGAAGGGTTCCCTAAATACTGAAAGAGTTTGTTAAGATTGGTGTTATTTCTTCCTGAGGAACATTTTTGACCTACAAGTTTGAACCAGCATTTCAGGATAGACATGGCATAATGAAACAGTTTAGCTAACAGGGACTTTTCTCTTCAATTTATATCCTATCTAATACTTTAATCGGAGGGGCAGGGCCACCTAATCATCCCTTAGCCCCCTCCCAACGTGCAGAGGTGGCATAGAGGGTGAGGGGAAGCCGCACATGTCCAAGTCCTATCCGTTTTACACAAGTACCCATCAGAACCCCCGCCCCCTGAAAAAAAGCCTTCCCAGTTCTCCCAATGGAAACGAACTTTTCCCTCCCAGTATTTTCCTTCAGAGCAGCTCTCTCTTTTAGCCAGTGACACTTTCTGGAAGGATCTTGCTAGTCCTGGGTTCTGTCCTGACTCTGCCATTCTCTGGACTGATGGCCTTTGCAGGTCACCTTTTTTCTCTGGGCCTTGTACATTGAGGTGGCTGGGTTAGCCTGGGACCACCCTGGCATTTCCTGGTTCTCTCTTCCTAAAAACTATTTAACAGGACTCTGTGTGATTTGACTATTTCATCTCATTGATGAAATGACAATGAGATCGTCCATAAGTGGACTGGTGCATGTAAATGCCTAAGCTCTAAATAAGTAAGTAACTCGATACCTAAACTCATGCTGCCATTTCCACGATTCCTTGTCTTTTCTTTCCCTGCTCAACCTCAGCATGATGGTCCCTGGCAACGCAGCAGGGGTGGCCAAGCAGTTCCTGCGCTGCATCTTCCACCAGCTGGCCCCCAATGGCATCTTCCCGCAGCTGTTCCAGAGCACCATCAAAGGTAATGCGTCCGTGGGGCGTGCAGCGACCGCAGACACGACCAGTTGCCTGACCTGAGCCCTGCTAAATCTGACTGTTCACTTTCCAGATGGGACTTTTTTACGGACCTTAGCCACATCTCTGATGGACTTCAATGAGCTGAGCTCAATTGCTGCGCTCAGTCAGCTCTTGGAGGTAGGCTTGCTTGACCCGCTAAGCCCCCGCGGAAATCCCCGCTGAGGAAGAAAGTCACTTAATTTAAAATAATGAAATTTGAACATTTTAATTTAAACATTAAACTGTAAATTTAAAATAATTTAAATTAAAAAAAATTAATTTTAACAGTCGCCAACGCATAGGCAAGTGTCAGTTAGACTTTGCTGTTTTTGTATGCACTTATCATTTATTTAAAGCTCTGGACACTCTCAGCTAAAGGGTGTTGCCAACCACGGGGCACTTGCCTCCGGGAACTTCCCGCCCATCGCAGTGTGCGGTGGGTAGAGCAGTGCACACTGTAGAGCAAGACTTGGATTCAAGTCTCCATTTCACTTAGTCATTGTATCACGAGATTTGGATTCAAGTCCTGTCGATTCGATGCATCACTTCTTTGTTGTACTGCACGACTGGCAGTCATGTCGCAGGTCCCTCCACTTACCAGCTATCCCAATTAGCCTGGAGAGCTGGCAGATTGCCATAGGGACTTTGCTGCTGGTCATCACTCTTAGTCTTTGGCCAGGAGAGATTCCCGCAAGCATCATTCATTGCGTCTTTTAAGCACCTAACCACGCCAACTGTAGATATTTGAAAGCTGTTTTTCTTGCTCGCGTTTCACCATTTTTCACGGAAAGATCACAGTTTTTCCCCTCGGTTTGTATGAGTGTGTTGACTTTCCCTGTACCCCTGCCAGTGGCCGTGGTCACCCTGTACAGGAGGCGCACAACACAGTTATAGCCTGGATACGCAATTTTTAAAACTGATCTTTACCAAGTAGCTACACAAATTACCACACTGTTTCAGCAGTTGATTATCTCTGCTTTTGTGTTTTTAGGGTCTAAATAACAAAAAGAATTTACCAGCAGGGGGTGCTATGATACACTGTTTGGAAAACATTGCTACCTTCATGGAAGCTTTGCCCATGGACTCTCCTAGTAGCCTCTGGACCACAATCAGCAACCAGTTTCAGACATTTTTTGCCAAGCTGCCTTGTGTTTTGCCTCTGAAGGTAAGCCGAGGCTAGGATTTCATTTTAAATTATTTTCTTCTGTTTGCAGACTATCTGTCTTGAGTGATTTAATGTTTCCCAACGGGCTGTGTGGAGCCCCTGTTAGCTATGGAGTGGAGAATATTATTTAGGTTGTTCCCTACGAATGTTACAGAATGACAGCAATATGCAGTGGGCATTTCGACTTAGTGATTTCAAGTTTCCAGTTTATTTAAAAAAATAAGGGTCAGAAAGACATTAGATTGTGTCTGTCTAGAAATTTTTCTCAAGTGCTCTTAAATAAATACATAAATAAATAAGTAGTTTTGTCCAAAAGGAGACCAGACATATAATGTAAAGCTTCACTTTTAGAGAATTATCTAATTAGATTCTAAATGGAAGTGATTGCTATGTTTTTGTGAGTAAAGTACCTGCAAGACCAAGGTGATATAATCTTGATGGCTTTATACCCTCCTCTCTGCAGTCCACCACCCTCCAAGAAAACACATACGAGTTCCTACCTGGAAATCTGATAGCCAGAGGAACATTTTTAATATGAGCCCATTAAATGTGAAAACAGAATTCTATATTGTTAAAGCTGGAAGAGGCCTATAAAAACCATTCTTTCCAACATCCCCATTTTGCAGGTGGGGACTATAGGTTCGGAGAGATGGTGGCAGTGTGAGGACTGGAACTCAAGTCTTCTGACTCCTAGCCCAGGGCCTTTCCCACTCACAGACTTCTTGAGTCCTTCTAAAGCAGGGGTGAATTGAGGGCATTCTGTTTCTACGGCAGGGAGAGCGAGCTGGCTGGTAGCAGCCATTGCTATGTCAGTGAGCCTCATTTGTCCCACAAGCTTTTTGCAGATCCCAGGTGGAAGTATTCAACGTGTTAATGAATCACTTATCAATCTGACAGGTGAAATTACATATTAGCAGCATCTCTTCTAAAATGAGTATCACATGTCAGAGAAGGGGCAGGACCAGGCTGGCAAATTCAAATGCCTATAAGCTGATGCTATAGTCAAAATGTTAAACTTGGACACTGACCAGTTGGAAGTATTGCCAGCTGCAAACAACTGGCAAGACTAATTTGTGACCTTCAGCTCTGCCCATAGGGACCCTGATTGCCTGTAGGTGTGGAGTGAGATAAGATAATCATGAGAATTGAGACCACTGCGAACTGGAAAGCACCAGTCCCTTCGAACAGGGTCAGCCAATTGTTATGTGGGAGTGCAGGTCTCATGCTGTTGATCTTGCCCTGTGTTCCAAAATGCTATTTCCTGATTTTTAAAGCACTATGAGCAACAGTGTTCGGCTCCTGGTTCAAAGTAATGTAAATGTCACATCAGCTCTGCTGGTTATTGGAAGATTAAATAGAGCAACGGTGCCCTGAGGAAGTACTGGCAAAATCCTTCCAGAATGTGTGTGAAAATTTCCTCTGCTAGAGCTCATCGGGGCACTGCCTCTGATCGTCTGCTGCTTCGTTTTTAATCTCTGGGGGGAATACTAAGCCATTGAAAACCCTTTTGTAGTTTGTTGTCATTAGTTTAGAGAAGTGGATTACAAACTTCCGTATGCACCCATGTCCCTGGCTGATTTGCTAAAAAACAGATTCCTGGGCCCTGCCCTGAGAATTTCTGATTCAGTGGGGGTGTGGCCTGAGAACTCGCATTCTAGGAAGTTTCCAGGTAATAGAGGGGCTGCTGGTTACACTTGGAGAAGCACTACCCTCCTTCGCACTGTCTTAAAGAAGTTACTATGGTACCCAGCTGCCGAGATTTAGCTGTAGCCAGTTATAGTGGTATATTTATAATGTTAAAAGATATTATTGTTTATTCTTGCTGTAAGATTTTCTCCAATGCCAGTAAACTTGTTTTAAAAGTACGTTTTGATGTGGAATCTTGCCAAATACAGCTCTAATAAATTTGTGTGATATGATTTTCTCTTGTGGAAATTTTACTGCTGTTCCCCAGGTTTTAGTTATGTCTTTTAGGAGCAGAGAAAGGGCAGATGAAACTGGTTCTTATTTGGATTAATAAGCCTAATGGTTTTAAATCGATCTGTTTTTTTTTTCAATATGGCCTTTTACAAATTAGCGTACCTCTGTAGAGTTGGGCATGTGCCTACCTATCCACCTGTTAGTCCATCTGTCCATTCAACTATCCATCCATCCATCCATCCGCCCACCCACCCACCCATCCAACCGTTCAATCCTTTATCCAACTCTATCTGATTTAATTTTAGGGCTATATCTTTGAGAAATAGTTTAGGAACTATGTTTAATTATTTAATTGTTTAACATTGTTTAATAATTTTTTAAAGCCTGAGAATGATTTTTTTCAACATGAATATGTTATGGAAAACTATAAGGAGGCAACTATATCCCAGATTTTATTTCTTAAAATAAATGCTCATATGAAATACATGAAGCAAAGATGTATTCAGAAGGGTACTGACACTTTTTTCATATGTGTTCACAGTGTTCTTTAGACTCCAGCTTGAGAATTATGATTTGCCTCTTGAAGATCCCCTCTACGAATGCCACAAGGGTATGTACGTTTCTGACAAACATGACCAGTTGGTATTTAGTTATTTTTTAACCTAAAAAGAAAGGCATGTAGCAATACTGGTGAAACGGCTGTTGTACCCTGAATGCTTCACTTTCCGTCTCTGTGAAAGCGTCTAATGTGAAGGGTTCTAATATATCCCAATACCATTTTTTTATAATTGGTCCTCTTAGCTCTGGGCCATGTCCACCAGTCTGTCCTCCATACTACGAACTAAATGGCGGTCCTTTTAAACACAGGTCTCACTGCATCATTTCCTTGCTTTAAAGTCTTTGATAACTTCTCATTTCTTTTAGGATAATGCCCAAAATTCCTTAATGTGGCGCACAAGAAGGCGCTTCATTACCCTTGCAGCCCACCTTTCCAGTTTAGCCTTCGGCTGCCTGTCCCATTCCCCCGCGCCTCCTGCGTACTTTCAGAGTCACGATCATCATCAAAACAACCACCACTGCTTTTGAGCACTTACCATAAGGCAGGCATTATGCTAACTGCTTTACATTTATAATCTTGTTTAATATCATACTTCCTTGCCTTTGCGAAGGTCATTTCCTTTGCCTGAAATGCTTAATACTCCTGTCAGTGAGGTGATCTTCTCATTCTTCAGAATAAGACTTTGAATTTCAATTTAAAAAATGCTCATATTCTCTGTAGCAACTTCCTCCTATATCAGATGTCACAATACTTGATAGAGCCCTCTGATTAGCACTTATATTGTGTTGAAGTCTCCCAGTGAGAATGTGAGCTGCATGAATTCCAGCAATGTGTCTCGTTTGCCTTTGTATCCCTGGCTTCATTTCTGGGCTGCATTATATGAAATGGTACAATAGTTTGTACTACAGTGGCTTGTATACTAGTTAATATACCAAGAAGGCACATTCCCTATCACTTTTTACCTTGAATGTGCTTTTATAGACTCATAGTTTATTCTGGAAAGTTGCAAAGAGATCATTTGGTCTAATCTGTTCATTTACAGATAAGGAAAAAGGACCAGAGAGATGAACTGTCTTGGCCAGGGTTACAAAGTTGGTTAGTGGAAGATTTGAGACTTGAACCTAGGTCCTTTGATGCCAAGTTCCTTGATTTTTCTGTCCTACCATATTGCCCCATCACTATGCTGCTCTGCTAGATAAAAGAGCAAATTTCTACATAGGTTTGAATTCAGGTTTCTTTTTTTCCTGACAAGTAAGCCTGCATTTTATATCAACAGAGACATACTCCTGTCCCCATTCGTTCATAATCCAAGGCAACATTTATACAGAGCAAAGAATGCTGACTCAGCAGTACTATTTCAAAGCGTATCTTTTTAAGATTTTCTTTTAATGTGGAAAGTACTATATGTGTTTATATGGGGAATGCAAAAAATGAAAGATATCATTCCTATCCTCGGGGGCAACTAACATGTAATGATTTATCTTTTTTTATCAGTAAAGAAAAAGTTTGTCAAAATGCTTATATCCTTTGATTCAGTCGTTTATTTTCTGGGAACCTGTTATGAAAATGCAAATAGTATGCAAAAACCTATTTATTGGAATGTTATAATAAAATATGACTTTTGTGGCCATTAAAATGAGGATTATGAAGAATTCAATAGCACTGGAAATTACTTTTGTTATTATATCAACAAAATGTAGCATTGTCTATGTGTAAGATTTCAACTTATAAACACGCACAACAAAGAAAGGAAATATATCAAAATGTTATCACTAGGTGTAGGATTATGGATGACTTTTAGTTCCTTATCTACACTTTTTACAGATCTTGCATGTACACGTGGAGCATGTATCCCTTTTATATTCCAGACAGTTAGGACTACAGAGGTTGAGAAGTAGCAGAAATAATGGCATGGAAGTCTTTTGGAGCCTAATTAAAATAATTCTGTCTTCCCTACAGGGCAATTCTGCCTCTGGAAAATTGCCCTGGAATTTGGTTTTGAGTTCCATTCAGTAGCTGTGTTGCTTTAAGCAAGTTACTTGCCTACTATTGCCTCAGCTGCCGAATGGGGTTCCTGAAGCTTCAGAGTTATGATGCAGACCATAGCTCACAGTGATGGAGGGCTTACTATTGCCAAGTGGTTTACGTACATTATCTCCTTTAACTCTAAAACAGCGCCGTGAGGTGGAGGCCGTTACCCTCCTCATCTTACAGAGGAGAGAACCAAGTGCAGAGAGGTTACATCACCTATTCAAGGTCACAGAGAGCCAGAGTTTAAAAACATGCATGTGGGACTCTAGAGCTTCTATCAGTAACTATTGTAATATACTGTCTCCCCAGGTTTGTTATAAGAAATTTAAATAAGATAAACGATATAAAAGCATCTACCTCTGCCTGATACTTAATAGGTGCTCAGTAAATGTTTCTAAATTGTTTCAGAAAGCATATGGGCTAAAAGCGACCCTTTGTGGGTGAGTTTCAGATGGGGAAACCAAAACTGACAATGCCTGTCTGATGACCAACATCGGCAGGAGGCCGGGTCATGACACATCTTATCTAAGCGAACAGTGCTCTGGCACTCTCGTGCCAGCGTTGGTTTGTGCTATTTAACTGAGATGATAAGCTTCTAGAGGGGCTGGGTCTGATGGCCCCGTAGGCGCCTAGAGAGTGAGAGCTAGAGTGGCAGATCTAACGCAAACCTCACAGGGTCTTGATTGCTGGGGGTGGACGTGAGGACACCATTGGCGTTAGGCAGGTTTATAAATGATGCCTCTGGAAAAATGAATTTCTTTTTTAGCAATAAAATGATTAAATCATGCCCTTCAAGCCACTGATTAAAGGTGCAGCCCTGTTCTTGTTAGATCAATAGGGTTCCTACAGTAGCCACCTGGCAACAGATTTGAAATAAAAAGAAAAGAATGATCCCATTAAAGTATCATAAGGCTTTAATATTTTTTTAAATGAAGAATCAGCCATTTATTTTATTTGACCCCGATTTCATTGCAGAGTTTGTTGGAGCCATTTTCAAAACTGCTCAGCTTTGTAATTCAGAATGCTGTCTTCACTCTGGCCTACCTGGTGGAGGTGTGTGGCTTATGTTACCGGGCCTTCACCAAGGTAAGTGTGCATATGGGGGTCGAATCCCCATTAGGGTCATTGCTTCAGTGTGGTTTTAAAATGAGCAGTTCTGCTGAGGTTTAATAAATATCACTGGAAAGAAGCACTTTACTTATGTACATAAAATAAATACGCAAACTTGGAGGATCGAGGGTTATATAGCTTTGTAGAGAAGAGGTATTTTGAATGAAATGAGATAATGATCTAAATGACCTCTTAATGTCCTTTGCAAGTTTACCTATGATTAGAGCAAGCTGTCCCTACATAATTATTTTTATGCCCAAAGTAGAAAAATATCAGGTTGACATTTGTAAAAGCCTTTGGAGAGCACCTCAATTCTCATCATTTGCCTGTCTCCCCAGGGCTCTTGTCCTCTGAGATTGTAATCTTATCTTTTGTCATCTTGCCTTCATAATGCTTTCTCTGTTGCATTATCTTTAGTATCCCTTGCCCCACCTCTGAGGGAGTGGAAAACTACTGCTTGCCCAGCGCACACAGCAGCCTTGTTGGGGCTGGTAGATGCTAATGGAGAAGCAGGAGGCCTTTCTGTCCTTAGGAACAATGTACAAATCTTCCTCTTTCAGTTTCCAAGTTTCCGAAGATTATTTTCAATGGGGTCTTTGTTTCTGTTGTTCTCTTGAATATTCAGAATACTCCTCTAGCCATGTGGTTCACTTCTTTAAGCCCTTTATTTTCCTCATAAAAACCTAATTTTATATCAAGGATATAAATTTTATTCTATTTAAAACATGTTTGTCTCCTTTCTTTCCATCTGGTGTCCATTCTGCCATGCAAAGTGTTCCATGATGATCTTCTCCTTAGTCCTTTTGGTTATAAACTATTACTCTACCTGGAACAATATATTTTCTAACTACCAAAATAATCAATATTCTTTTTATCTTTCCAAATTCTTCCTTAAAAAGAGCATTGTTTTTCACTTTAAAAAAATTTATCTGTAAGACATTGCACCAGATAGAATGAAAAGATACTCTATATTTAGAAATCATTTTCTTTACATTTGATTTGTTTAAATTAATGCATTTTGTTAGAGGGACAACTATAAAGCATTTGTATTTTCTATGTTGTCCACAGTAGGTATTGATCACAGGGGACCTTCCACCAATTTGAATTCAAGATATTCTTGGCTTTGACTGTTCATTGTACATTGTATCCCCTCCTAAACTGTCACGACTTTAGGGCCCTACTGCTTAGTGTTGTCATCTCCCCTTTCTCATTTCTTCAACTCGAAATGAGTGTTACTTACAGAAAGCTTCAATTTAGGGTGTTCCCACCTACCTCATAGATAGTGAGAACCTATAAGAAATAGTGAAAGAGCAGCATCTAATCAAACCTTCTCCCTGTTTAATCTAGAGGAAAAGCGTGGAACAGTAAGGGCTTTGGAGACCTCTCTCCATGCCAGCCCGGCAGCCCAGGTAACATGGTGGCTGTCCCACTTAAACACTAGAAATGCTGGATGAAATACACATGATTTTAAAAGCAGAGTTAATTTTATAAAAATGAAAAAAAGACAAAAATGAAGAGGGAACAAGAACCAGAGTGATGAACATATAAGCCGATATTGTAGAAATCTTGGCATGGGGGAGTTGCTTGTCTTGATAACTTGGTGGCTTGAGTTTTAAAGCCCACACAGAGAAAGGAGATGAGCTTTTGGGGCTATTTCAGGCCAGGAGTTGGAGCAGAGCCATCCCCAGCAGAAAGTCAGAACCCTTAAAAGACTATACATTTGGTTAAAGGGTAATTTGGAAAGAATACATTCTTATATGGAGGTGACAAAGAATGGGATCTGTCTGAACATGGGAACTGAGAAAGATTTATAGTCATCCTTGAGAATTAGTAAATGCATACCTATCTTTGAACATGTTTAGAGTTTGATTTATAATACCTGCGTGCTCTGTGAAACCCCAAATGAAAAAGTCAGGTAACATTGGTGCTGAGCAAGCAATAGCATTGCAGTGTCTGTCAGAAGTAAACTCAAAGTCAGTTCTCACACCTCTCTGGACCGAGGCCCAACAGGGTTTCCATGCTTAAAATCCTGATGAACATGAGCTCACAATCTAAAATTATAAATTATATGAAGAAATAATCCACTGTGAACTAGATTAGTATAGTCAACAAACAGCGAGATTATTTCCCCTAAAGATTTCCAGTATTAGAACTGTGATAGAGATTAAACACACCTTAAATGAAAAGCATATGAAGGAAGAATTAAAAACATGAGAAGAGATCTATTCACTTAAAAAAAACAAAACAGATTTGAACAAAGTAGAAATTCTAGAAATGAAATTCTCACTAACATAAAAAGCTTGATGCCCCAGCTGGCGTAGCTCAGTGGACTGAGCGCCGGCTTGCAAACCAAAGGGTTGCCGGCTCAATTCCGCAGTCAGGACACATGCCTGGGTTGCAGGCCAGGTCTCCAGTAGGGGGCTGCGTGAGAGGCAACCACACATTGATGTTTCTCTCCCTCTCTTTCTCCCTCCCTTTCCCTCTGTTTAAAAAAAAAAAAGAAAGAAAGAAAAGGAAGAAAACACTTGATGGACAGGTTAAACAGGAAATTAGACATAGCCAAAGGAGGAATGAGTGAAATGGAAAAGAGAACTGAAGAACTTACATAGTATGTAGCAAGGAGAGATAAAGAGATGAAGACTATAAAGAGAAGATCTAACATGTATTTTGCAAGTATTTCAGAGGGGAAAAGGGGCTTTTTATCAATTCTAGAGTTGATGAAAATCATTAATGCTTCAATTCAGGAAGCACAATGAGCACCAAAAGTATTACAAATAAACTGAAGTTTTACCTGCTTACGTCGTAGTCTGCATGAATAAGATACAACTTGACAGGACAGCCAAGAAAAAAAACTTTAAGAGCAACCAGGGGAAAAGGCACTCTGTAGACTGACAACAAACTTCTCAGCTGCACAGCAGAAGCCAGAAGATAGTGGGAAAGTATCTTTAAAATTAAGAGGAAAAAAAATAACTATTTACTTGGAATGCTCTGCCAGGCAAGCTGTTATTTCAGTGAAGGCTAAATAAAGTATTAGGAAAATTGGAAATTCTCTAATATATTTTTAACTGAAGCAAGTACTAAAAGATGTATTACAACATATTTTGAGGCCAGTAGACTTTTGGTAACAACCAGACAAGGGCAGTGGGGGCAAGGAAGATTATACTTGAGAGATGCAGCCATTCTGAAGGAGTAATAGCACACGAATGCATTAAAACTAGCGCCTCCTGACCCAGTGAGGATTTTCTTGAAATATAAGAATTGTTTAAATACTAGGACATCTATTTATGTCACTGTGTTACCAGATTAATGGATAAAAACTTTTACCATTATCTCAGCAGATAAAAAGGAAGCGTTCTGTAGAACTCAACATCCATTTATGATAATTCTTGTCAAACCAGGAATAGAAGGAGCTCCTTTAGCTTGACAAAGGTTGTCTATACCAGAAACCTCTAGGAAACATTATACTTAATGGTGAAATGCCAGCAGTAGTTCCTTTGAGATCATAAGTAAGTCAAGGACGCCCATTATCACTGCTTCTATTCATTCTGGTCCTGGATGTCCTACTAAGTTCAGTAAGACAGGAAGAGGAAATCAAGCATATAAGGATTGGGGAGGAAAAATGAAACTCTCACTTTTCACAGATACATAGTTATAAATGAACCAAAGAGAATCTACCTGTAGACACCTTTTTATAACTTTGAGTTCAGCAAGGATGCAGGATACAAATGGATACCCAGAAATCACCTACCTTAATATTCAACTACAAAGGATTATAAAATGTACTTTTAAAATGTCATTTATTGTGTCAACAAAAAATAAATCTAACAAAATGTGTAAGAACTTGATGGAGATAACCAGAAAATTTTATTAAACAGCGTTAAATAAATACAGATCTTGTGTTCATGGATGAGGACCCAGCATAATAAGGAAACTAATTCTCACAAAATAACCTACAAATTTAATATAATTCCAATAAAAACCCTAGACTTTCTCCCTGATAATGATGGACTAGACAATTTGAACCTATCCTCCCATCTAACTTAAAAAGTTAAAAATAAGTGGACAGAGTATTTTCTGAAAACTTCTTAAAAGCATTAAAATGTTCTCCAGATATAGAAGAGTTCCCAGGCCAAGAGCTGGGTGGGACAGCACAGAACTGCAGAGACGTGAGCCTGGCACTGAAGACATTTTTGTACTGGGTGTGTTTGCCTGTCTGGGAAAAGTGACTGGAAGACTGAGCTGCAATTCTGGAAGATTCAGGCTAGGGGGGACAAAAGTCACAACCCAGGACCTACCAAGAGTGGGAACTCTGCCTGATACCCCCTCCCCCGCCACACACACTTTTGGTCGGAACTACAAAGTAAAGATAACCCAGAAGTAAGCTTGCCCTCACATGCACACAGCTGAGTGTCAAGTTCTTTGGTGGCCCAAGATAAGAAAGCACAAGGCTCGTATGTTTGTTAAGGTAACCCTGAACCTCTAGTGCCCCCACCCAGCAAAAGCAAACAGAAAGCTCTTTGAGGGAAGATAATATTCCAGGCCTCAAATTATTTTTACAAACACGTTATAAATAAAGCACCCAGCACAGAAAGATGACCAGACGTGAAGGGGTGAGAAGCACGAGTGAGAGTGAGTAGAAAGGAAAGATGGTGGATACAGACTCTCAGGGTCTCCCTAGGCACTTGGTTATGGTCAGGAAAGGACGCACAGGGGGCTTCTAAGATGCTTGCAGTGCGCTGCTGTTTGACCTGGGTGCTGATGACACGAGAGTTCAATCTATACTAATCCATTTACCTGTACACTTATGTTTTATGTGCTTTTCTGCATGTGTGTTATAGTCGACAATAAAAAAGGCTTACAAAATTGAAAGCAATCTAGTGTTTCTTTAATAGGAGGACAGGCTGATGAATTTAGGTATGTCCATATATAACATATTGAATATTATTAATTCATTTAGTTGAAAGAAATAGAGCTATGCATAGCAATAGGGGCTAATATCTAAAATATAATGTATGAAAAATTCTACAGAAAGATATGCATAGTATGATACCATTATAGAAGGTTTAAAATATGCAATATAGATAATATTATATACTGTAAGAGAAAGTTAAATACTTGCAAAAATAATATTACACATTATAATGGAGACAAGTTGTGCATTGTAATATACATCATAATAGTATTTTATAATTATATATTATAATAGAAATTTTAAAAATATGCAAAAATAACATTATACATTATATATATAATACACACCGGCATGTAGTAAATGAATGAAAAAAGCATACATGAAATAAAAGCACCAGATTCAAAGTAGTGGCTACTTCAAGGAAGGGAAAAAGAATAGGTAGCTTCAACTGTTTCTGTGATGTTTGATTTATTATAAAAAAAATGTAAAATCAAAGCGAAATGTTACAGCTTGACAGAGACAGGGGGTAGCACCTGACATAGGCCATCTCTTTGTTTTTCTAGACGCTTAAAGTTGCCCATGTAAGAAGTAAACTCCTTAGTGGGGACAGGAGATCCTTTCAGCAGCTGCACATGTTTCTCTCTAAATCATTTTCTCCTGAAAAAAAACGCTTTTAGACTTGTTTAATTTCTGCAGTTCTTGAAACCTGTATCATTGCCTGCGAACAGGAACCAAATCCTGTGGTTTCAGTATTTAAGAGCGAGCCTGTTTTTTTCTCATCCATTGAATGATGTGCTCTCAGTGCTGCAGTACACTCATGATACATACAAGAATACCTTTTTCATTTTTTCTTTTTAGTTTTAAATTTATTTATTAAGGACGGTCCATTATGTATTTTTTAAATACTTTTAATTTTTTTGCTTCCGAGTGAGTCATTTAGGAGCTCTCGTAACATAGATCTATTCTGATTGAATTTTTAGAAATTACTCACCGTCTCCTATTTTCTTTTATTTAGGAGCGGGATAAGTTGTACTTGTCTCGTAGCGTTGTTCTAGAACTCCTGCAGGCCCTGAAGCTGAAATCTCCTTTACCAGATACAAACCTCCTTCTGCTTGTCCAGGTAGGCTTACGTCTTGTTTGAAATGCTTTCATGAGATCCACTTATGTTTCAAAAAACTGAGGAAGGTGTGGGGCATATACATAAATCAAATAGTCCTGCACCTGTTATGTGCCAGGCACTACGGTGGGCACTTTACAGATGCCCCTCACTTTGTCCTTGCAGCCGTGTGAGGCATTGGTTCTGTGTCATGGATGAGGAGCCTGGGGCTCAGGGGCGTTCCGTGGCTGGCCCAGCCAAGACCACGCAGCTGGCACAAGCAGAGTCAGCACCTGAGCACAGGGCCTGGTCACGGCGGAGCGCAGCCTAGCCGGCCTCTCCTTCCGCCGCTGGCCCAGATCTCCGTAATAGCCCTGAGGACGGATGCTGCCTTCACCGCTCTCCATGCCCATCCAGCCTGCTGGCTGATGGCTGCCTAGAAGAATTTTCTTAAAACCCTTGCTGTTTATCAAATCACACCCTGCACTGAAAACTTACGTGACCTTGCAGCGCCTGAACTACTGAGGTCTTTCACTGTCTGGCCGCATTTGACCATTTAGCAGTACTTCCCATGACAAATGTTTACTGATTGCCTGTTTTGGGTTAGGTTCTGGGACTACAGAGATGTAACAGACATAGGCCCTCATCGCGATGATGTGCTAACCATTATGCAGTATGTAAAGTACGAAGGCGGAGGGAGTGGCGAGCCAGCCTGGCAGATGGAGAAAGGAAGGTGCCGGGAAACAGAGATGATTAAGCCATGGCCCCTTCCTTCCAGGATTTATGATCTGCTAGGCGAGGTTGACGTGTAAACAGTCATTTCCACCGCAGTGTAATGGGCACAATAGCAGAGGTGTGTACCGAGTAGGGAAGTGGCGTAGGAAAGGGACTGTATGGCTCCTGGAGGGTGCACAGAAATTGCAGTGTTTACTCGGGAGAAGAGGCTAAAGGAGACCTGCCCTTTAGTACCCGCTGCTCAGTCCCCTTCCTTCACTGCTATATCCTGTATGAGTCATCCTTAGGGTCAGAGTTGAGTTTTCCTCCGTGCCTTGGGGTTTAATGAGAGTTGGTGCACTTTCAATGAAGAGCCATCCTCAGTTGTCTTTGAAGGGCTTCAGGGGCACGATGAAGCTCTCCGAGGGCCGCCACTGCTGGGAGACGACGGCACTGGAGGTTGGGCGCGAGGTAGTCAGAATGACGCTACTGCCATTGTTCCAAGATGCTAGGCAGCCTGAGAGGAAGGTGGGGACAAAACGCACAGCCTGGGCATGTGTGTGTTCTGAGGGCAGGCAGACTTGACCCTCCTCCAGTGGGTAGCCTGGGGCCAGCCCCTCCTACTCACACATCGGCAGCTACACCGCTTTTGAGTAAAAGTGACTTTGACACAAGTGACGTAAAGATGAATGAGATCCACACCAATTTGGAGGGGGGAGCAGGTGAACCGGGCTTAGTGGAACAGCCCATGAGAGAGTCAAGGCCAGCAGGTTGATAGTGTCTAGAAGTCACCGGCTTCGGACAGTGTTTTGATTGGCGACCTGCCACCTCAAAACAGCCCAGGTTTCAGGCCCCGAAGGTGCTTTCCCCTGGGCATCAGGGAGCATTCCCTTAATTGCCCCCTGCCTCGAGCAGAGAAGGTCAGCAAGGCCGGATCTTGTTGGGGTCGGGCCCCCGACGCCGCGACTGCACCGGGGGCTGGTGTGCTATGAAGTACGTTAGTCAACCATAATAAGCACTTGTCACGGAACAGCAAAAGAACACTGACAGTTTGACTCGCCCAGTGCTTAAGGAAACCATGAAAACAGTGATTACTGCATCACTGCCCGGCGAATGAGTAACAAAAACAAATTAGCTTTCAGAAAAAAGGCAAAAAGTCGATTCTTCTGAATGTGTTTTTTACTCTCTTGTCTACCACGTTATTGGATCCCATTTTCGTCTTTTTAAAACAAATGCGTGTTGGTTATCGAATCATTGAAGTAAAAAAATCAAGTTGTAAAATTACTTAGGCTGGAGAGGTATTGTGGAGACATTTGAGATCGTGCCTGTGAAGAACAATTTTAGGCATGTTTCCACCTGCAACAGAATATGTTAAGCTTTGTGCTATTTTGAAGTAATGTATCTTGGTTCTATAAACTTTTAGAATAAATAATTTTCATTCCTGAGAGGAATGAAAGGGAGGCATACTTCAAAGTCCCCATATCTGCCCTGCGGTTTCTGGCTAAGTGGGGGAGAGGAGTCCTCTGTGGGGCCAAGCAGGGGATGAAGAAGGACCTCGTCTCTCTTCGTGAGTAGTGCATCTCTCCATGGGTGTTTCCTGTTCTTTTTCTTTTGCCCTTGACTACCTGGGTCCTCCAGGTGTTCCTTGGAGAATAGTGCAGGGTGTAACCTGCTCTCTGACAACTTCTCTTGGGCCAGAGAATCTAACCTGGAGTCAGAGAGAGAGCTCTTCCCTTTCCTGATGGGGCAGGTCAGGCTGTGACATGCTCACAGTACAGACAGATAATGTGTCTGAGGCAGACAGTGACTTCCTTTATTGATACCAGTGACCACCATCTGAAGGCCATTGGGGTGGCTTTGTTTAACTGAAAGTGCAATTTGGAAACAGAAAAGAAAGCAACGTTGGAAAGGCCACGCTCCCCTGGTAAGCCACCATAAAGGACACTTGGCCCCACTGGTGAGAAGAGAGTCAGTTTCTCAAACCTTGGACTTACCCTTCGTTCCATTATGCCGCAGGAAAGCACTAGGGTATTTCTTCTACCTCTTGAATTAATAACTTCATAGGTCAGTGAGTTCACGGAGAGGGAACTGTTTATATTCTCCTCGTAGGTAGGCGGTGCCATCGCTGTTTCCCAAGTGCTCTGTTGGTAAGGGTCCCTTTAAGAAACAGTGAGATGCTCGTCCAAGGGATGTAGTCACCCAGGTTCTAACATTCCAAGGCGGTGACAGGTACACTCTGGTTTTCAGTTCCTGGAATTTCTTCCTGGGGGCTGGGGCCGTGGGAACCTCCCCGCCCGCTGGAGGGGTTGTCCCGCCTTGACTACTGTTACTTGTTTTCACGCACGTGTAAAGTCAGGAGACCTTCAATGTTCAAGTAGATTTTTTTTTTCTTTTAAAGAAAAAGAGGCATGGAGACAGTAAAGAATTCTCAAAATAGAAAAAAAAAATAAGTATGTATTCTGCAGAATGTAAACGGTAGGCGATCAGGGCAGGGTTCCTCTGCACTTTGGGCCGAGGCCCTATCTTGTTGTTTCACTGCAGGTCTGTTGAGAGCGTTGCTTTCACTCACGACATTTTCCCTTCTGCTGTAGCTATTCGACGTGTACGACGTTATTACAAGTGTTCTCAAGATGGATTAATGCAGAGTTTTCGTAAGAGAGTGATAACCCGTTAACAGCCACCGTAAAGGCTATAGAGCTCAAATCCCCGTCCTCAGCTCCTGTTATGTGTCAGGAGTAGGTAGACATTCTGCTAATTTGCATGTGACTCTCCCGCTGTGTGGGATATACCTGCATATTCAAGTGTGAGAAATCATGTGGGCGAAAGGTTTTCTTTTAAAGATAGGCGAGATGTGGGCTGGAGGACAATGAAATGGCAGGGGGACTGCTGTTGTTTTTAATTCACAGTTACTGTTGATGCGGGCTTACGAATATTAGTTGAGTTACTAACAATCTGATCAGTGTTTGGGATGAGAGGTGGAGATACTATTTTGAGTCTCATTTTGATAATAAATGATGGATATTGTGTCTCTCCTGTGTTCTTTTGTATTTGTGCGGGAGTACCTATTTCTCTCTGAAAGTATAGAATTCTTCTTGTGTGGCAGTCACCCTTCCCCTCTCTGATTATAGTTATATGTCTACATTTTGAGCAATTCTAAAAAAGTATAATGGAGCTTTTTGATTCCTGGTTGGCAGCTATGTAAAATGAAGACAGACAAGTTGACTTAGGTGTACATATTCTGTGAAAATGTACTGATGACAAATAAATAGTAGGTGGTTTTAGGCTTATGCACTTTCATACCTTTTAAGACACCAGACTCTCTGCAGCACCTCCATAGTTAGGGTGATATTTAATTAATTTTGACTTCTAAGCGTTATCACAGATCAGACATGTGAATTTGGCCTCATATCCTGGCACCACATGGCTGACAATCTACTTACGTTGTTTCTCATTCCACTTTGCCAAGAAAGCCAGGTGAGAGAAGCTTGTGCTGATGGGAGATAGAGACGTTTGATGTTTTGCTTCTTCACAAATATTATCCCGCCCCTAAGGGTGCAGCCTGGCTGTGTAAGCATACTTCAGGGGCCTAGGGCTTTAGCCCACCCAGGAGCACCCCCGCTCCCTGGGCCCCCTGTGCTCACACTTCCATGACGTTCTGTCTGGCCCTTGGCCTCTCTCAGCTGTTCAGGCTCTTGCTTCTGTTCTAAAGAAATTAATTAAAATGATGGTATCCTGATGGAGGTTTTGGAACTTAGTTATAAGTAGTTTATCTTAGATGGCAGACTCAGGTAGCTTTTGAAAATACATTTTCTGGGGAAAACTATCTGCCGGGGTGTTGGGAGTTCCTTCTTTTTCACCATGTACTTCTATCAGATTTTTTTTTTAAACTTACAGGTTTTTGGCCAATGTTATAGGCTTTACTTTTTAAATTTTTTTAATCCTGATTTATTTACCTTTCCTTGTATTAGAAATTAGCCCCAGTTAGAAGAGCGGACATAAGCATTCCTGAATAAGATAACACCATAATAAGAAGCGGAAAATACCAGGCATTCCCTGGATGTTACAGGCTGGTCCTTTCTTTGCCAGATTCAGAGTTAACGGCCAGGTAGGCTCTTCAGCCTCCTGTAGCTGTATTTGAGGCAAGTGGAAACGATAGAATGGGAGCACGGAGATGCGCACCCACCCCTGCCGCGTGGCTTTCAGAGACAGCCCTGCTTGCTCTCCTCTCCCGGCTGCTCGGGTACCTGTCCTGAAACACCTTTCTTGGAGGAACACATGCGAAGACCAGCTTGTGGCCTTGAACAAAATGTCTAAGGGCTTCTTGACCTCGGAAGGCCCCTGACTGATACCTCCCCGTTGTTGGCCAAAACCCATTACTAGCGCTTTGGTTCTGACCACTGAGTAGCCGGCAGCGCGCTGGTCTCTGCTCCTCGTCAGGCCTCCTGGAGACTTTCTCCGCCACCGTAACACGTGTGGCTTCTCCTCGGCCTGACAGGGCCGGAGCCTGCCCGGCTGAACTCATCTCGTCGCCTTGACCTACCAAACCTTTCTGTGCTCTTCCAGTGTCAGAGCGAAATGAATTAGAAGGAAGAGCTGTCCATGTCAGAGCTTCTTTCTGAGGCTCTGGGCTCGGCATAGCAGCAGCTTTGGATCCCCAAGTGACCGGGGCCGCTGGGCGGGGGCCAGGAGAGGGAAATCAACCAGGAAAGAATTGCTCATAGCAAACTCTACAGATGGAACTTTTCCCCTAAAGCCATAGCATGGGCTGTTGCATTAAGTGGGAAATACCTGTAAAGATCCAAAGAGAAGGAGATTACATTGTAATCTGGCAAATCCATCCTCCTCATGATCTCAAGTCACAAGTGATTAATCGATTCACTTCACAAACTCTGGCCAAGCCCCTCTGAGGCACCAGGCACGAAGCTAGTGCTGGAGGTGAGGTGCGTCAGACCTGTGCTCGCGAAGAGCTCGTAGCAGGTTAAGAAACGGACTCACGGGCGGTTGCAGTCTAATGTCGTGACTTACAATAGAGTATGTGAGACGTCCGGTGGGGACACAGAACAGGAGAGTGGTCATTGTCAGCACAGACCGTGGGTGAGAGTGAAGTGGGAGAAGGAAGACCAGACACAGAGGGACTTGGAGGGGAAGAAACAGCTAGCATCCTTATTCTGAGGGTGACTGTTTTTCTGTTGTCATTCTAAATGTACGATATAACAATAGAAGTCTGGACAAATCTATGAAAATTCAGTAACTGACAAGAAGTGCTAAAGAATAAATAGACTCACTTCAGAATTAGTCTGACAATACTGACAATACTGACATCTTTTCTTTTTTCCTTGATCGAGTGCACATTTCTGGTACCATTGAACCGTCTGGGTAAAGTAAAAATCTGCGTCCTCATCTCAGGACCATGATTCTGTATTTCTGAAAGAAATCAGCTGCTGTGATTAGCAAGGCCCATAAATCCAAGGCAGGCTGTCATGAAAATAAACACGAGTGAATTTAAGCCAAGTTAATAAAATGATAAACTATTTATTACTGTCCACATGTTCTTAAAAATAATTATCCTTTCAATTTCTTATTAGTTTATTTGTGCAGATGCTGGAACCAAACTAGCTGAGTCAACAATCCTGAGCAAGCAGATGATAGCCTCTGTACCTGGGGTAAGTCCTGCTGGGGTCAGTTGTCCATACTTTATGTCTTTTCTCGTTTCCTCATTTAGCAAAGAGATATTTTTGGCCTCTGTCCTGGTTCACTTTGATAGAACAAACACTGCAAAATTGAAAACATATTAGCATCTTTTTAAAGAGAGCACTAGTGAAAACTTAAAATAATCCCAGCCCTTAGAAACTTTTAATTCCAGGAAACATGAGTAAAATTGAAGCAGTGAGTTAAGGAAAGAAATGACCAGACATAAAGAATAGATTTATCACGGACCCAGCCAACAGTGTGGTGGTCGTGGGGAGGAGCGGGTGGGTGGAGGTAAAGGGGCTATTGGTGGGGGGGGCGGTAAATGGTAATGGGGAAAAAAGAAGGAATAGATTTCGTTGAAGTTCCATTTTTCCGGAATCCATTTGCTTATATTGGCACCTGTTAACCAATGTGATTTAACTACTTCCAGAAAGAAATAAGCATTATAATACCTTGTTTTCCTTTATAATATTTCCTCTGAAAATGAAAATCTTTCCATTGTTATCAACTGGTGAACTGTTTGGTGAAATGTGTTAAGATTACCATTGACAGGACTGAAGATGAGAAACCACAATTACTTATTGAAAAAATACATTGGGATAATCTATTCATTATCCTAATTCCCATTATTGTTGGGAATTTATATACTTTCCAGTTTCTCTTCACCTTTATTTTGAACTATGTCCTTGGGATTAATTCCTTAGATGAAGAGTAGGAATATCATAATGGCACCTGTTCTCATATTATTTTCCAAAAAGGTTTTATTAATTTACAGTTATAAGTATACCAGTTTTACCGACAACATTAAACATTTTTTAAAACTGTTTATTTTTTTGATGTGTTAACTTTTTATGAAAGAGGAAAAATAATCATTCAATACAGAGAAAGTTTTAGTGCTAACATTTGAATGTACTTTCTTTCTCTTTTTTCTGTGTATTTGTTTAAGCCCAGTTGAAACCATAATGCAAGTGCCACTTAGGGTCATGTGTCATAAGCATTTCCCCCAAAGTTTAATGGCTGTAGAGCTTCACCTCGTGCAAATGTGCCATAGAACAGCAGTAAGGGGCGGACAGGCTAGAGGCACAGTGGCCCGAACCCGGACCATGGTGATTTTTCTTCTTCTTTTTATTAATTTGTATTTTCCAAGTTTTCCACATTGGACACATTGCTTTTATCATGTAAGCAGTATAACTTTAACATCAAACATAAGTTTTGAGGGAGAATTGGATATGATTTACTTCAATTCGTGTTTTGGGGTTAGAGTATGTTTTCAACATCTTTATCATCAGTTTTCCCATTAAAATATCGGCCTTCTGAAACAGGCGGAGTAGGACTCTTTGGGGGGTATTTTTAGTAACACACCCAAAGTTACGCTTATGTTTTGCAGAATAAAAGAAGGGGGGCAGGGATTGGAAATTATACTCTTTGTTTACTAAGTGAATGTGGCTCACAAAGATTTTTTTGACTATGAAATATAGCTTACGGCTTTTCTTAGATGCAGTTGCTGGCCTCTGGGGCAAATGTAACTGGATAATAGTAAATTCTTTGCTCTCATTTTTTTTATTGCAATTTAAACTTAAAGGACAAATATTAAAAATGCTCTTAGTAATTATTTTCTGTGACATTTGCCTACTTGAAATGGTACAAAATATTGCCTGTGAAAGAAACAAATCCCTTTCAAGAAATGCAAGCACAGAGTGCATGCCTCTATTCGCATGACATGTGAAAGGTCAGAGAAAATGGAATAAATTGGGGGGAAATCCTTTCTTGCATTAAAGGATTAATATTCCAAAAGCAGGAACACAATAACCTTTTATAATTCCCTCACTTGATTTAAATTAAAAGAAGAAAAGCTTAGAATGTATGAAATGCTTGGAAAACGCTCTGACAGAACTGCCAGTGACCTTATTTTACTGTTTGTTAGCCTGTCAGTGGACTGACAGGCGTAACATTCTAGGCGAGATAGAAGGTGATATAGTTCAGTGCGGTGCCGATTGACATGAATATGGGAAAATGATTTCTAACTGGGTGAGCTGGTTAAGTATATAATGTTCCAGATTTCCCTAAAGGAAGCTAAGAAAGGCCTCAGCGTAGTATTCAGATGGCTTCAAAGACAGCCTGCTTTTGATCCACATTAAACCCAGCCTGATGTGTGGGGTCCTCTCAGGCAGCTTTGATGTAGCAGCTTGGCTGTTCCTTCTCCTTTTCTTTGCTTATAACCCTACATTCCCTGCATTGCCCTGAGAGAGCAGGCTTGTGTCATTTAATAACCTGAAACACAAGGATGCTATCTTTTCCTTTAAAACTTCCCCAGTATGCTGCTAGTGTCTGGAGAAGATGAGCATTTTCTTTCTTTATTTATCCCCAGCAAGGACACCAGTAATACATCTATCTGCTTAATAGTGTACCTACCATGTATCAGTTATGTTGTGACTTGACTTGAATATAAAAATTTCCGACTCTTCAGGCAAACGCAATACTTGTTTATATACTTTTTTTTAAATAGAGAAAGTCAAGATTCTGGTGGTGCAATTTGGTGTCACATATTTTATGTATATCTAAGTCTCCATAGAGAGATAAACTGTCACTGTAGTTTTAGTATGACCCATGTCACAAAGGCTGATACTAATGGCTTTACATAGGTTAAACCTTTGTATACTGACCAGCTGAAAAACAACCAAATAAAAGCCAGTTAAATCGCCCTGTGGAAAAAACCATGTCAACCCTGTCCCCACAGCCTGTTTCTTTGCTCTCCACCACAAACCTTTTATCGATTTCTGTCCCAGCTCTGGGCAGACGACCACAGGCTGTGTGCTGAGAGTAACGGAGTGAGTCAGAAACCCAGAAAATGCAACAACTCATTAGCAAACAGCGTGAAGTCAGAGCGAGACAGTCACGGCAGTCAGGGCAGAGAGGAAGGCCGAGCGTGACTCAGGGCACGCACCCAGCCGTGTCCTTGTGTTTCAGTGTGGGACAGCGGCCATGGAGTGCATGCGGCAGTCCATCGGCGAGGTGCTGGACTTCATGGCAGACATGCACACGCTGACCAAACTGAAGGTAAGAGCGCTCGCGTTGGCCCGTCCCTTAGATTAACAGAACACAGGCGTATTTAGAGCGTTCAGGAGACCAGATGGGAATTGACTGTTACGGAGATGAGCCGTGTCTGGGGAGTCTGAAGAATTGAGTTCGGCCTTTGCAGAGAGGGAAGGGACATTTACATGAAACTGGCTATGTGTGTAGCTTCACTTTTGCCATTTATTCTGTTCTCCCCATGTTATCCCCAGTTTACAAATGCAGAAACTGAGGCCTGAGGTGGTGCAGTTATTTGCTTGAGGTCACACTGCCAGTAAGTGGTGGAGCCAGGCTTGGCCTAGGACTGTAGTGACTCCCAAAGCAGTAGCTTTCCACAGACCCTCATTTAACTGCCCAGAGCCTCAGTTTCCTCATTTGCAAAACAAGTCTAATAATAACTACCTTTGCTGACGGTCACAAGGTTGGATGTGAAAAAATGCATGTGAAGAGACTTTTGTAAACTCTGTAACACATTATGCAAATGTAAGCTGTTTATGGTTCGTATCTGCATTGAACCTATCTTCAAGAAAATAATGAAAGACAAGCGATAGAACACACTTTAATTTGCAAATGGGCAATATCCCAGTGCATTCGTTCAGTTTATTGATGGTTTTGCATGGCGGAATGAATTGCTGATGCAAGTCAACTTCCCTGCCATGAGTCTACTAAAAGATTGATAGTCTGAGAGATCTGAGGAAGGCCCTAGACAGAGGGCAGAAGAGAATCTCAACATGGGCCAATGAGCAGCCAGGTTGCAATCTGGCATTAAATGGCTGCTTTCTGATAAACAGGATCTAGCCGTGCCAGAAGTTCATCAGCTAAAATTATGGCCCCTTCAGCACCCAAATCAGTGACCAGACCCTGCTCAGATGAGCTAAGCATTCCTTGGGACGGCAGTAGGCTTGCCCATATTGTTGGAGAGTAGAATCAAAATTTAAAGTGACGATACCTCACACTATCCAAACCCAGTCATTTCCAAGGAAGCTCCCCTAGCGCTTGATCGTGCACTGGCAACTGGCTGCTGAATCGGGTTGCCTGCACCCGAATGACTTCAATTACAAAGAAGAGGGAGTAATTGTTACCTAGACATTTTTAGCTTGTTTTAAATAGCCACATTCAAAATAAAGACAAAAATAATAAGATGAGTCTCTGATGGTCAAAAGGTTGGGGACTACAGACCCAATCCACCTCTCTGATTTGACGCAGTATTAGCGAACAGATGAGAAAGGTGATGTGGCAAGTGGCTTATGTATGGCCACGAGACTAATTAACCTAGGTCTAGAACCTGGGTCTCAACTCCCGGTTCAGTCCTCTTTCCACTCACTAAGCCATGTTGAGCAAAGAACTTTTTCTAAATTAATTGAACAAATTTGTATTGACAACCCATAATGTACCTGGCACTGTCCTAAGCGTTTAGGATGCAATGCTGAACAGAAACAAATACAGCAGCTGCCCTCATTTAATTTATAGCCTGGCAGTGGAGGGCAACTGTAATGAAAATTTTATACAAACTAAAGTTGTAACCCTCACAGTTGCTATGACGAAGGAGTACACAGCGGCATGAGTGCTTCTAAATAGGATGATGTGACCTAGCTAGGGAGGAGGCTTCCTGGAAGAAGTGATAGAAACAGTGAGTAGCAGTTAATTCGGTGAAGAGGGACAGCTATAGTGGTCCAAGCAGCAAGGGTCGTGTGAGCGAAGGACAGTAACAGGAGGGAGCCGCTGCAGCGGGACCACAGGGAGAAGGGGTAAGATGCGGAGCTCTACCGCAGTTAGATCGTTCCAGGCTTTCGAGGTTATGCAGAGGAATTTTGTTTTCTTTACCCCAAGGACAGTGGGAAACCATGGGAGTTTCAATGGGCTGTATGTTAGAAGTGGAGACAGAAGGTGTGGAAATGACACCCTGATCATTTTAATGAGAGGCCTGGAATATCTCCAGGTGCTCTGCCAAGTCACAAAACTCCATTTGGTTTTGTAGAACCACATGAAGACATGTTCCCAGCCTCTGCATGAAGACACTTTTGGTGGACACCTCAAGGTCGGGCTGGCGCAGATCGCAGCCATGGAAATCTCGCGGGGCAACCACAGAGATAACAAAGCTGTGATTCGCTATCTGCCTTGGCTCTATCACCCCCCGTCGGCCATGCAACAGGGGTAAGGCCCTTCGCATTCCAGCAGTGAGGGCCAGTGAGGCAGGAAGCACCCTGGACTTCCCGGGGCTCCGCGAGAGCAAACGAGTGCACTGAAGATGTGTGGGAGTGGAACATGATTGGTTGGGAAGATGGGAGTTGAGAGCCGTCTCCACCTTTACTTGCTGACCTGGCAGCATGTTTGAGCTTGAGCACCTCATGACGTTGGGCCACTAAAAGGAACTTGCCCTCACGCAAAACCCTCAGTCACCCTGAGGGATGATGAAAGCTTGGAGCTTTACCACTTTAACTCTTAATTTCAACTCACAAAATAACTCCGTAGGTATTTATGGAGCACTTGCACAGCTTCCGTCTCAATGAGCCTAGCCTGTAGCTGGAACAAGCTCTCTAGCAGAGATGAAATGGAGTGCAAGGAGGTGTGAGCCCCAGTCCTGCCTCCAAGGGAGACGAAGAACAGAGGCAGTTTATTTGGAACTCAGAGCAGGGGGCGAGCCTGCCATTTTGCATGGTTAGCTTCCTGGCTAGAGGACAGGTTTAGAGTGGGGCTTGGGGAGGGCAGGAAAATGGGTGGCTGTGTGTTGTATCTTCTCCTCTGTTCCCTCCCCTCTGGCGGGGATGTCAAACTCTCTAATGAGAGGAAGGGAAAGAGATTTGAAAGGGAAGGTCGTCAGAAAGGCAGCCAGGTTTGTGGAAGAAGAGCATTTAATCCTGTGTCACCAAAGACTGCTCTTTGCTCAAGAAAGCTTAGATTCAGGATTACGGTAGGAAGCAAGAAAACCAGGTACATCATTTTGTTGGCACCCTGTCACCTTGGTGTTTTATTTTATGTAGTTGCCTGTAAGGCGACACTCTTCATCCCGTCCCTCGCTAAGCATTTGTTGAGCACCCAACGAAACGGAGAGCATAAAGTCGCCTTTAACGCCCCCTCTTCTCTGGCAGACCTAAAGAATTCATCGAGTGTGTCTCGCACATCCGGCTGCTGTCCTGGTTGCTGCTGGGGTCCCTCACCCACAATGCCGTGTGTCCAAATGCCTCTTCCCCCTGCCTGCCCATACCTCTGGATGCAGGTTCCCACATTGCAGACCATCTCATTGTCATCCTGATTGGGTTTCCAGAGCAATCAAAGGTAAGCGATTTCGGCAAGATTAAGACCATATGCATCAAAATTGCTAATGGAAACCCTTACCAGCCAATTATGTTTCTTCTGAGGAGAAAATGCATCTTACCACTGGCCCCCCTGTGGATATTAAGAAAGCAACTTTGTGCTAATGCCTTATTTAAAGTTGTTTAAATTCTCAGACTCTCTTTTCTTCCCCCTAAATTGTTTTCTGGTTTACTTTTATGAAGATAAATTAGGGAGGCAAACAAGAGTTAGCTTCCTAGGCATTTCTGTCTCAAAATAATGAAGAGGAATAAGAGGCTTAGAAATATAATAAAAATTCTGTGATCAGTTTTTAAAACCAAATATGAAGTGGAGGAAAATTTATGCTCTACCTACCAGTAATTCTTCATGCTCTACCTTTACAATTCAGATCTCTAGGGATATATAAAGATACAAAATGAGAATAAGAAGGCCAGTTGGGGACTTACTGAAGTACACATTAGAATCACCAGTACAGAGGAACTTTGTAAATTGTAGAGACAGATGATGTGCTCCATAATAAAGTAAACCCAAGGCTGGCATCCATCATGAACCAGTACGAGCAAACTGGACACATTGGTACTAATTAGCTGTGAGGGACCAAGGTCCCTTCGCAGAGCTTAGGCAAATTCTGGGAGGTCATGGGGGGTTTGAGCCAGGACAAGCTGACTCTGACAGAGAGCACCCATCTGAACGACCTGAATGATGTTTGCAGGAGAAATTAGGCCATCGGTTTCTAATATTTCAGCCCAGATCTGCGTCGCATTCTTAACGATGGTATTTGGTAATGTTGTGACTTTGTAAAAGTTAACCTCCGTGAGCTCTGGTTTTTATTCTGTAAAACAGATGAGGGGTGGTTTGAGAGTTATGGAGGTGATCCATGAAAAGCATCTAGCGCAGAGCCAGGGACACGGTCGGGCGCATTCCATCAGTGTCTACACCAGTAAGAATGCTGTTTGCTGCCGCTGCCGCCACTGTTACTGCTGCTGCTGGTAGTATAGCTATTAGGTGCTGGGCGGCGTGTTCATATATGTCGCCTCACTTACTCCTAAGTACAACTCTCTGCAGAGGGCACTATTATTCCTATGTTGCAGATGAGGACACACCCTAACGTGGTAGAATGATATTCTTCCTAATCTAGTTAAGGGATGAGAATGTCAGTTTCATTAAAGGGCCAGGGGGTGGGAAGCTTTATTCTGCAAACTCAGGTGTCTCCTCTTTGAAGAGGCACTTTGTTCTCCAAGCACATGGCCACTGACTGAGTGAGGAGCGGCTTGTTGGAAGGCGGTGGGTCAGGAGTGGTAAGCCGGAGCTCACTCCCTCAGCCTCTGGTCGCTGGAGCTGGCTGGGCTCTGGCCGTGCTCCTTGGAAGGCCAAAACCGCGCAGGGAGAGCTCCGTGGAGCGGCCTGGCCCGGCCCGCCGGGAGGTAACGGCTCTTCCTTTTGTTCCTCCTCAGACCTCCGTGCTGCACATGTGCTCCCTCTTCCACGCGTTTATCTTTGCTCAGCTCTGGACCGTGTATTGTGAACAAAGCGCCGTAGCTACCAGTGTCCAAAGTCAGAATGAGTTCAGCTTCACAGCGATCCTGACAGCGCTAGAGTTCTGGAGCAGGGTGACGCCCAGCATCCTCCAGCTCATGGCCCACAACAAAGTGGTGAGTTCACGCGTTAAGGTTTTCCTCTTGGGTGGAACCTCAAAATGCGTAAACCACACCCAGTCCCCTCACCGCCTGTCTTCAAAACCTCAATGGTAATGTTACAGAAATGGATTGGCGACTTTTTACAGTAGGACCTGGATGTTCTACTCATGCAAGAATTTTGATGAAAAACAAAGCAAACCAGTCAGTTGAGTAAAAACAATTTTGATTTCTCTGCCTTGCGCCAAAGGAAATGTATATGAAACTTCTACCTTGAAGACCTGTTTTTTGGTGCTATAGATTCAGAGAATTAGGAGGGGGAGTCATATTATTTTTGGAAAAAAAACTAGCCAATTAGGCCACCCTTTTGTGGTGTTTGAAGAGCAGACCAACCACATGTGCTCATTGCACTCAGGACTCAAAACTGGAAAAGAACCTCACCTTTTTGAGTTACCCAGTTTTGTTTTAAAGTAGACTGCTCGCCGAGTCGGGGGCTACTCCCGCCCTTGCTGGAAAATATCTGGAATATGGTCGGCATGAGCCCACTTCATTGAACGTGCATGGACTAGTATGCATGGGGTCAAGGTTGGAGGGTGTATGGAAGGAATTTACCGGGGAGTCCTTTAGTTCAGTTCACTGCTTTGGAACAGGATTCTGAGCTGGGAAAGCAGCAGCCCGCGTGTTGGGTCCATTGGACTCCCCGTCCACAAGGGGCAAGGGATGGAAGAACACTGAGATCACGATCCCGACACACTCAGAAAGCCACCACTGCACCGCCCACGCAAGGCATTCCGGGAACTGGAAAGGGGGTTACCTGTTTCCTTTAGTGAAGCACTTTCTTTTCTTAGAGAAATAGGTATTATAAGGCAACTCTGTATGGGGAGAGATGTTTTAGTTCAATTTAAAGGACATTTATATGAAAATTTTAGGTTGGGCAAATAGCCTTGATGGCTGTGGAGATAATTACATTTTTTGGATCATAGAGTCTGGGACTGAAGAATGTGGGGCTGAAACACTCTATTCTGTCATCATACAGACCATGAAATGGAGACCTCTAACTTAAGCTAGAAATTCAAAGTTTCCTTCCACTGTCATTCGTTTTTTGATGCCATTAATGCCGCTCTTTCAAAACTCTTTTGATATTCAAATGTTTCAAATTAATTTTGTATAAATGATGTTGTAAGTGAATTTGAATTAATTTCATTCTGTAAATTTCTTCCAAGCAAGTAAGCCAGCCTGGTAAAATCCCCCTGGGGTGTTTAAAGCCCCACCTTAGGAATTTCCGACAAGGGGTAGCATTGCTGCGGTGCCTTTGAACGGTCGTAAGCACAGCTGCCTTTCTCAGAGACCAAAGGCTCGAAGGCAGAGATGCAGTAAATTAAACAGGCGCTCCAGATGACGGACCTGGACACAGGGTCACCATGGAGAACAGGGTAGAAGCCTCAGGTTCCGTGGCTGGATTTGAAGGAAGCGGAAGCCGTTGATCCTCTGGTGTGAATCAGTCGAGTGCAGAGTAGTGAGATCGATTCCCTTGGCAGCGCCGAGAGAGAGGAGGAAGGCATGACAATTGGAAAACCCCTGGAGCTTTGAAAATTCAGTTTTCAATTGAAGCTTCAGAGGTGAATAAAGACCAGCCCCTGCGGTCCCCTCTGGTCCTTGTATGGCAGAGCTCACAGGCACAGGCTACGGGTTCTCCGTGGCTACAGCTAGTTTGCAAGGTTTCTACATTATTGGATGTGGACTTGATTTCATGTTTCTTGTTTCAGATGGTAGAAATGGTGTGTCTCCATGTGATTAGTTTAATGGAGGCATTGCAAGAATGCAATTCAACAATTTTTGTCAAGGTAGGAAAATTTCATGACTTTTATAGACCATTTCTTGCAGCTAAAAACAAATGTGGATTTATTTGAACGTATCTTCTGAAGAGGGAAACAAAAGTGTTTTAATTTTAATACTCAGCATGGGGACCGGAGGATTCAGGCTCACTTAACAACCCTTCACTTAAATGGTCATTGTATTATTTTTTTTCTCTTGCTTCACCGCTGTGACCAACTCTAACTGGGTTAAATATGTCAGACTCTGATTGCTTGCAACACAAGCAAGTGACATGATACTGGGGAACACTGATGAAAACGACCCTATCGTAATATGAGCTGGTTGAGGTGCCTCACCTCAGTTGTCGCCAAGATATCCCGACAACCAAAGGAAATAGCCTGCAATGGTTTGACTCATTAGTTGCTACTTTTCTCTAGGATAAATTAATACAGTTTCTAATATTACTATTCTAAACCACTGGACGGTGCATGAAAGTGATCTAAGCGTTGGCCATCTCTCCAGGGGCCCTAGAATCAGATTACTGGGATAGAGAGTGAGAGTGAAGGTGAACTTGGTTTCTCTCACTTTTATCTTTTTATTCCCCCTTTTTCCTTTCCTTCCTTTCGCTTCCACCTCTTACTCTCACAGGTTCTTTGTATTTCCTCTTCTTGTAGGACCTCCTTCTTCACCTCCCACTTCCCTGTCCCATTACCTCGGCCACCTCGCCGTCCCCCGTCCCTGCCCTGGGTGCCTCCGTTGGGAGCCTCATAACTTGCCCTTTTGCTCCGTGGTGACTCCCTTCTTTAATAAAGGACACTTGTCAAGTTAATTTCACTTAATGCTGAAGAAAAGCAGCTGGTTTTCAGAGAACAACTCGCCTGTTATCTGAACGCCGCAGAGCAGCTGGCTCGAATGAGAGCGGCAAGAATCAGCGCTATGGGAGAAAACATACGGCTGACACCTGGAGGATCGTACATGGCTTTATTTTTCACAGCTTTATTGGGGCGTAATTTACATAGAGTAAACTATACGTGTTTAAGGTGTACAGTTTGATAGGCCTTAACATACATTACACCTGTGAAACCATTACCACAATCAAGATAATGAACACATCCGCCACCTCCTGAAGATTTCTCATACCCCTTTATAACCCTACTCTCCTGCCAGTCCCTGGGCCCCACCTCTGCGTTCTGTCAGTGTAGGTTAGTCTGCATATTCTAGAATCTTATATAAATGGGATCATCCAGTACGTACATTTTTTTCTGCCTCCTTTCACTCAGAATTATTTTGAGCTTAATCCATGTTGTTGCATGTATCAGTAGGTTATTTCTTTTTATTTATTTATTTCATTTTGTTTATTCATTCATTGGTTAATGGGTATCTGTTTCCAGTTTTGGCCTATTGCATATAAAGCTACTGTGATTAGTCATTCAGGTACAAATCTTGGTAAAGATACCTGCTCTCGTGTATGTTAGATAAATAACTAGGTAGAATATCTAGGTCATAGGATAGACGCATAACTTAAAGAAGTCGACAAACTGTTTTCTGAAGTGGTTTCACCCTTTTACATTCATATCAGCAGTGTGTGAGCATTCCAGTTCCCCCACATCTCGGGAAGTATTCCTTCACCTTCTGTTTTCTAAAAAAATTTCTGTATATTTGGTATTTATTATTTATCCCTTCAATAGAATTCACTAGAGGAATATCCTGGGCTTGAAATTTTCTTTGCAGAAAGGTTTTAAACTACAGATTCAATTTCTTTAATATATGTAGGACCATTTATCTGTCTGTTCTTGAGTGATCTTTGGTAGCATGTGTCTTTGAAAGAATTTGTCCGTTTCTTCAAAAAGTCAATTTTATTGGCACGTTATTATACTTTTAACATATGTAGGACCAGTAGTTATGCCACCTCTTTAATTACTGATTGGTGACTTCTCTCATTTTTTTCTGTTCAATCTGAATAAACATTTATCAATTTCAGTGAGCTTTTGATTAAAAAACACCACAATAACCAGTTTTTGTTTCATTTTTTAATTGATTTTCTCTATTCTTCTTCTGTTTCTTGCTTCAGTAATTTATTGTGTTCTTTCTTCTGATAACTTTAGATTTAATTTGTTCTTTTTTTTTTCTAGTTTCATAATGTGGAAGTGGAGCTCACTGATTTGAGATTTTTCTTTTCTATAAGTGATTAGTGCTATAAATTTCCCTCTAAGCACTGATTTAGCTGCATCCGACAATTTTGCCTGTCATGTTCACTTTTTCATTCAGTTCCAAATATTTTCTAATTTACCTTTTCTTTTCTTTTTAGAACCATTGGTTATTTAGAAGTATATTATTTAGTTCCCAAGTATTTGGGGATTTCCCAGAGATTTTCTGCTATGGATTTTTAATTTAATTTCTTCGTGGTTAGACAACATGCTTTTTATAATTCAAATTATTTTAAATTTATTGAGACTTGTTTTATGACCCAGAATATTGTCTCTCTTGGTAAATGCTCTGTGTGCACTAGAAAAGAATGTGTCTTCTGCTGTCATTGAGTGTAGTTTTCTATGTCAGTTTGTTCAAGCTTATTGATAGTGTTCTCTAAGCCCTCCAGGTCCTTCCTTCTGTTCACTGATTCTATCAGTTATTAGAAAGAGATATTGGAATATTGCAATAATGATGGAATTCATTATCTTTTCAGGTCCACCAGTTTTTGCTTCAGGTACTATGAAGCTCTATTTTTAGGTGCATAAATGTTAGATTATTATGTTTTAATGAATTGAAATTATGAAATCCTCAGTGATATTCTTGATCTGAAGACTACTTTGATATTAATAAAAGCAGTGCAGTTTTCTTTTGACTAGTATTAGGATGATATATCCTTTTCTATCCTTTTACTTTTAACTGCTTTGTATCTTAATATTTAAAGTGTATTTCTTATAGGCAGCATATGGTTGGGGTTTGTTTGTTTTTTTTAACATAATCTCACAGTATTTTTTAACTGGGGTTTTAAAATCACTTTCATTTAAATCATTTCATGTGTATTGTGATATTATTGGGCTTAAATCTATCATCTTGCTATTTATTTTCCCATTTGCTCTTTTTCCCTTATTCTCTCTTTTTCTTACTTCTTTTGGATTGAACTTTGAATGATTAAACTCGGATATAATTCTCTCTTCTTTTTTCTGTTTTCTTAAGATGGAAGCTGAGATCATTACTCGGAGAAGCATTAATTGGAGAACCTCTTTTTGTCAATCATCAGTGTCTAGTGATCTGAATTCCCTAATACTTCTTGAGCTGCATTCCTCTAAATTTTGATATGTTCTCATTTCCATTCAGTTGAAAATACTTTCTAATTTCCCTTCGGGTTTCATTTTTGATTCATGGGTTATTTAGAAGTATGTTTTTTAGTTATCTTGTTAGTTAAATGTCTCAGTTGTTATTATTTTAGTGGTTGATTTAGAGTTTATTATATGCATTTTTTTTACTCATCACAATCTACATTCAAGTAATTTGCTACTTCAAGCATACTTTCATTGCCCACCTCCTGGCTTTGTGCTATCATTACCATACACTTTACTTTTACATGTGTTATATACCAAACCATACATTATGATTAAATTTAAAGACATCTCCTAAAGAGATTAAACATTTTAAAAATATTTATTTATATTTGCTATTATTGCTGTGTTTCCATTTGCCATTGTCACTGTTCTTCATTCCTTATGCAGAGCTAAACTTTCAGCTCCCTTCTGCCCAGATCACTTCCTCTACTGGTTCTTGTGGAAGTTTCCTGGTGATGAATTCCTCAGTCTTTACTTCGCCTTCATTTTGGCAGACATTTTTGCTGGGTATTAAATTCTAGGTTTGAATTTTTTTCTCATACTTTAAAGATGCCGCTTCTCCACTGTCTCCTTCCTTACCTTGTTTCTGACAAGAAATCTGTATTATTCTTTTCTTTTCTTTTCTTTTCTTTTCTTTTGTTTCTGTCTGTAATATGCCTTCTTTCTCTGGCTACTTTTAAGATTTTTCTCTTTACCATTGCTGTTAAACCATTTGGTGGTGAAACACCCTGGTATAGTTTTATTCATGTTTCTCACGCTTGGGTTTGTTGAGCTTCCTCAATCTGTGAATTTATAATTTTCACTATATTTGGGAAAGCATGAGCCATGTTTCTTCACCTATTCCCTTTCCCGCCTCTACTCAACATATTCAATATTTCCTTTACCTTCTTGCTGTATTGAATATAGTTATAACTGTTCTAATATCCCTGTCTACAAATTTTATTATGTGTCATTTTTGGGTCTTTTCTAGTTGCTTGACTTCTCTTCTCATTATGGGTCACATTTTTTCTGCTTCTTTGCATGCCTGGTAATTTTTTATTGAATTCTTGACATTTTGAATTTGACTTCTTAGGTGCTAGATATTTTTGCATTCTTACAAATATTCTTGAACTACATTCTGTGACATGGCTAAATTACTTAGAAACAGTTTTACCCTTTCGAGCCTTGCCTTTCAGCGTTGTCATGTGGGATTAGAGCAGCAGCATTTTGTCTAGGGTTAATATTTCCTCACTACTGAGGTACTATCCCAAGTACTCTGTTTCATGGTCTGTGATTTGCAAGATTTTCCCCTCTAACCACTGGAAACAGACTGTTGCTGGCCCCATGTGATCAGCAGGGATTTTTCCCTCTAATAATTTTGGGCTTTTTTTCTTCAGCGCCAGGTAGTTCTGTCACTTGCGTGCACTGGTCGGTGTTCAGCTGAAGACTCAAGGGGACCCTTTCACAGGTCTCCAGGGTTCTGCCTCTCTCTGTGTGCAGCTCTGTCCTCTCCGGGACTCTGCTTCACAGATGCTCCCTGGTGGCCTGCCTCCACCCTCTCAACTCGGGAGGACTGCTGAGCTCTGCCTGGGCTCCTCCTCCCCATGCAACTTTCTGAAAGCGCTCGTTGAGCAGTGGCTGGTTGTAGGGTACATCTTGTTTGCTTCCTCCCCCTCAGTCATTTCTGCCCAGCATTGCTGAGGTCCGGTGTCTGAAAACCATTGTTTCATATACTCCACCGGAATTTCATTTGTTTCAGGCAGAAAAGTAAATCTGGCCTTTGTTACTCCACCTTTACTGAAAGAGAGCGTTTTACGGCCAATTTCTATTTCGAGGGCTAGAAAAAGCTTGCAGTAAAATGAATGCATCTAACAAGGCAGGGTGTCTTCAATTTATTCTGCAGCATAAATCAAGGTCAGAGAAAAGAAATTACTTTTGTTTTGGTGAAAAACAACCTCTTTTTTCAACTGTCCTTTAGTTTTTCAGATACTGTTTCTGGAAAAGGAAAAAAAAAGAACCCCCAGCCGACTTTATTATAACATTACAGAGCCTAAAATAAATTACATCTAATCCTTACCGACAGCTTTGTAGGTGCCACTATCAAAAGGGAACTGAAATGAATGTTATTCAGTAAGTCAAATTAGCATTCCTGAAATAGGATACTGCTGGATTATATAATGCTCTCAATAATAATGACATTTAACTTCAGCCCTTTAGTCACGTGATTTGTAAATCGCAAACCTGAAGGTCCCTCGTAGGTATATTTTAGTATCTTAGGGTTGCATGTTACATCACGGAGAAATAATGAAAACCCTTCTAAAGCCAACCTCACTTTCCCCCTTGATTGCCTCACATAGGACAGCGTTGGGAAAGGTGCCCACCAGGGTCTGAGTACTGAGTGCTCCCGGCCCCTACAGGTCCCTCAGGATTCTTAACAAGAGGTCAGTTCAGGCATTTCCCACATATAAAGAGGCATATGGACCTGCCTCCATATCAAATAGGTCAAGAGACAATTAAAGCCTGCAGACATTGGGCCCACAGGGTTCGGTTCTTGGGGTGCAGACATCAGAGAGGAAGTGGTTAGACTAGTTTATATTTTCCAGTTCAGGATGTCAGAGGGCACAGCCTCGCCTGGCAGCAGCCTCTGTGGCCCTGCAGTTTGTTATGAGCGTGGGTGGCAGGGGAAGGTTGGGAGAGGAGGCCGTTTTCTCGTATTTTGAATTTTCGTCCACTTACGCCCTTTGGGACACACCACGTTCCATTTCTAAGCACGATATTTATGTTACAAACGGACTATTAACTGGCTGCAGCCTAAACACTGTGCTCAGGAGTAAACATCACGGGACGTCAAGTTAGCAAGTCGCACGCGTCACGGAACGTGGAGTGCGGGGCCACCGCCAGCTTTAGCCTCGGGAGCAAAAGCACGGAGAGAAATGCAGTTTATCACTTCGCCAGTTTTATTATTATTATTATTTTTAATGTTTTGATGAATTAAATGAGACTGGCAGTCTATGGTCATGACTAGTGAAGAGAAAGGTCATTTATACACTATCCCCCATCCCAGAATCTCTCTGCCTGGCTCTCTCATTTTCTTCGATGCATCGCTGTCCTCCAGTTTGCCAAGGCTGGAAACCTCAACGTTCCCCACCCCAGTGAGCAAACCAGTCCTCAGACCCCACAGGTTATCTCTGCAGGTGGCCCTCTTCTCCATCTCAGGCGCTGTCCCTGGTCTTACCTGGACTTGCCTCCAGCCTCCTGCCCTCCCGCCCCCTCGTCTGCAGGCTGCTACCACGGCCGTCCTTCTGGAGCACAGTCTGCTCGCGGTGAGGGGCTTCCCACCGCGTTAACCCTCGTTAGAAGCTGTATCGAATTTGGAATAAAATCCGATCTCTCGCGTGGCACCCCAGAGCATCGGTGGCAGATGACGAGAGGCCTCGTCTCTGCTCTCCTAAACTTGCTTCTCATGGCCATCTCCCCAGAACCCTCCGTTCAGTGTCACACGAGTCCCTACCACCCCACCCCTCTCACACACTCCCACCTCTGACTTTGCTTCCTCGGCTGCTCTTGTCTGACTTTGCTAGTGCTGCTATAACAGAGCATGACAGATTGGGTGGCTTCAGTGACAGAAACTTGTTGTCTCACATACCTGGAGACCAGAAGTCCAAAGTCAAAGCATCAGCAGGGTGGTTCCTTCTGAGGCCGAGGGAGGACCTGCCCCTCCTGGCGGCCCCCTGGGCTCTTTGGCTTTCGTGGCCCGTAGATGTCTGCCTTCATCTCACATGGTGTTCTCCTGAGTGCGTGTCTCTGTCCACATGTCCCCTTTTTATAAGGACACCAGTCCTTTTGGATTAGGCGCCCACCCTCCTCTAGAATGATCTCATCTTAACTAATTCCATCTTCAGTCACCCCATTTCCAAATACGGCCACATCGTAGGCTGTGTGGGTAAGGATGACAGCATCTATTTGAGGGGATACAGTTTGATCCATTGGAAGTAACATTGGGGGAAATGATAAGGTGCATATTAACAACTTAAAGATCTGAGCAGTCCTAAAATAAAGAAACTAGCATTCCCAGACTTATTGGACCCTAACCCACCCCCTCTCCCCATTTAAATCCCACCAAACTTGACTTCCGTAAGAACACACCTTCAGAAGCGCTGTGTTCTGTCCCCGAGAGAGCAAAGCAGACAGGAAGAGCCTGTGCTGGAGGCGTGGGCGGGGATCCCTGTGCCCCCCCGGCAGGGCGTCTGCACAGGGGCCAAGGCTGAATCAGAGGCCGCAGGGGGTCCAGGCACCCCGGCCTCCGGAGCTGTGAGAGCCCCCCTCTCCTCTGACCCCCACAACCCCCGCCAGCATGAGCACCTGCCCTGCCCAAACCCCGGACCGACTCATTCTTGCTGGGTCTCACTTTCCACATCACAGCCAGGAAACTGCTGGGCTTGTCTTTTTCTGTCACTGAGCCATTTCGACCGCTTCCCTGTGATATTTCGCTAATGACTACAGACAAACTTGCCACGCTACTCAGAGACTCGGGTCTAAAGATCCGTGGAGGAAATTCTATTTCGAGAACGCAAGGATTTAATTAAATAAATACACATTTAATTTCCTGTGCTTGGTAGCTTTCGAGAGACAATCAGTCATGTACTCTAAAGTGTGTGTTTCAGGCACCCAGAGGGGCGCTTATCAACCTCCAAATGCCACCAGGTCAGCAGGGTTTGGCAACAGAAAGACGCTTTTCTGCTAACGAGTAACTCTGCAGCAGGGGCCCACACCCTTTTGCAATGTCAAAGGGACTCAGTGTACCCGGCTGTCCCTCGAGTCACGGAAACTTACGTGGGAGGATGGAGAATGGGGATAACGAGGCTTCTGTGTTTCTCCACACAGCTGATACCTATGTGGCTGCCTATGATTCAGTCAAACATCAAGGTAAGTGGCCCCCGGCGGACAAGGCTCAGTTCCCTCCAGAGATCGTCATAACATTCCTAGGGCTCCTTTGAGCGCCATGTACTGTGGGGAAGGGTGAACCCTACCTGCTCCTGGTCTCACGGGGCTGATAGTGCCGCAGACCCGGTGGGCCAGGTAAGAGGCCCGCGGCCGAGGTGACAGCAGGAGACACTGCTAGTGAGGATGCGGGGGTGGGGGGTGGAATTCCAGAGTCCGACAAGGCTCGGTTACAGGCTGGTATGCTGGCTGAAAAGCTGTGCTGCCTGCAGAGGGCACCTGCGGGTCTGGTCCCAGGCACATCCAGTGCCATTTCCTGGTCACCGAAATGGACATTTTGTGATGGGAAGAATGCCATTAGGAAAGGATAGCATTGAATGAAGGACATTTTCCTATGAGGAAACCAAGGACCAGAGGGAAGAGTAACGAGGACAGTGCCCCACAGCCAGCAGGGGAAGACCCTGACTAAAAGCATTTCCCACGGCCAGGCTCCACCGTGAGCGATGCACTGCTACGGTGGGGCCAAACGTGCTCCCTGACCGCGAATCATAGTTACTGGGGCTTGACAGGAAGACTGCAAAGCTGGTCACACGCGCCACCCGGAACTGAGCCCCGTTGCAGCACTGGGAGCAGGGGAGCGGCTGGGGAGAAGGTGGAAGACTTCTCATTGGATTTCTTCTCAGAGTTTGGGAGGGATGCTTGTGGAAGGAAGGAGGTTGATGTCAAGGTGCCCCGACAGCAAGCCGTCGGCTGACTGCAGGCTCGGAGGCCTAGTCATGGTGTTGTTGGGCCTGTTGGTGGCCTCTGGTGGACGAACCTCACCCCAGTACTGGTTTTCGGTGTGGAAAGTGCTTGTACTTCCACCTCGAGTCATTCCAGGTTGCCCCTCCCCCTGCATGATGATAATCCGTGGCAGTTAGACACTGGATGGGCTGCTAAGCGGAGGCCAACGGGCCTTGATGAAAAGCTAGGAAAAATGAGAAAAACTTACAACCCAGCTTCTTCATGAGCATTAACATGAGAACAGAGAGATTATAATCATGACAAAAATGTCGTAAGCCAAGTTCTGTTCTAAACCCTCCATTAACTCATTGATCCTTACAAAAACCCCATGAAGTAAGCGTGGTACTATCCCCACTTTGCCCATGAGAAAATCCAAACACAGACTTGAAAACGTTTGTTCCCAAAGTTGTCCACAGAGGAGCCGGGATTCGAACCCAGGGAGGCCGGCAGCCAAGCCCGGCCACTTTACCACCATATTGGGCTTGTATGGTGAACAGCTCCTGGGGGACACATTTGGTGTCAGTGTTAAGTTCCTGTTGCAATGAGTGAGTCAAGATAGGAATGGCGTGATTTGGATGGATTTGGGCCAGGCCGACTCTAGAAACATGGTAGCTGCCCACGCCCCCCGGGCCGAGCACTGCCAAGGCCGAGAGCCAGCCTTCCTCAAGCCAGACAGCCCTCGGGCCACGTGTCAGTTGGGCCTGTGGAAGCCCCGGCCGACTCTCCCTGGGTAGACGGTGAGCGTTAGGAAGAACGAAACTAAACTAAACATCTTGCCCTTTCTCAACAGCACTTATCCGCGGGACTGCAGCTTCGCCTCCAGGCCATTCAGAACAACGTCAACCACCACAGCCTGAGGGCGCTGCCGGGCTCAGGCCAGAGCAGCGCCGGCCTGGCGGCCCTCCGCAAGTGGCTGCAGTGCACCCAGTTCAAAATGGCCCAGGTGGAGATCCAGTCCTCCGAGGCGGCCTCTCAATTTTACCCTCTCTGAGCGGACTCCTCGGCTCTCAGTGTCAACACTCTGGTTTAGCAATAATGGGTTTAAAAAACAAAACAATTTGATCCAAGCAGGTCGGGGAACATATTGGTACTGTACATTCTCTTTCTAGTTTAGTAAAAGACGTGCGAAGGCCGGAGAGGGCCAACAATGGAGCTTTCTTGCTACACATATTTCTGATGACTCCTTGGGCTATCTGATTAAGTGTTTCCTTACATTATTTTTTAAAAACCAAATCATTTTTCTTTAACTAACTTCTATTTTTTTTAAGAAAAAAAAAATAGACTGGCGGGTACTCACAGAAAAGTTGTATAAGTCCCCCTGTTGCTATTTTTGATGATAGAGAATAAATAGGGTTTTTGAAACCTTTGTAGTGTTTTTTCTTAAAATCCACTCTTGGCAATGCAATAAAACAAAAAACAAAAAACCCGTCACCATAAGCCAGTGACACTTGACTGAAGCTTTTTGTCATTATCCTGGGAAAAGTGGCAGCTTGCAAGGACCATTACAAAGTGCACTTAGAAATTAGGTGGTTAAACTGTGCCAATTGTTTTTCTTTGTTTTATAATATCATTTTCCAAAACTGTCCAGTATGTGTTATTATTTTTAAAACTAGTTTTTCAACTCATTAGTTCTAGGCTGTACTTTCTTGTAAGCTTTCTGATAACCACTTTAGTTTTGTGAATAATAAATTTTATTCTTTTGTTAATACTTGTATACAATTCAATTTAAAACTGTAGACTGCATACTGGACCAGACGCTTCCCATGCAGGCACAGAGCACCTGGAGCTACGTTTCCTAAAACGGAGTTTTAATAGTGTGAGAACACCGAGACTTATCAGCACTTATATACTTAGCATTTGACTGTGCATTCACAAATGATATTTCTCTTCTCTATCCCTGTAATGCACTGACTCAAAGAAGACTTACTATCCATTTAAGCTGTATACTGACATGCTATTAAATGCATTTTTTATTGTCTTTGTGAGCCTGGGGTTTTTAAAATCAGTTTGTAGAGCTAGAGTTTAGTTCCTGATAACCATTTCTTCTAAATTTTTTAAACTTCTGACTTCCCTTAAAAATAAAGTGCCATTATGAAAAGGATAGGACTTCCTTTCAGAGAATTTGGTGAGAGAAATACACATTTATTTGAAGTCTCTTCTCTAGGAAGGACATTAAGGGCATGAGACAATTCCTTTTTTTTTTTTTTTTAATACTGGTTAATCAGAGGCTTCTCTGTTCTTCCGGGAAGTCTGAGACCTTCATGCTTCTCAGGGGAAGTCAAGTCCTTGAATGTCTGGGTGTTTCATGTGAGTTCTAGAAAGACGGGGCGGATCTTCATTCTTACGAAAACTTGCAGGGAACCAATAGGTCTCTGTATCGACAGTATAGAATGGATCATTCTTATTTACTAACTCTTCTGAAAGGCCTTCCCGCAGTCAGAATTCTCTATCCAGTCGGGCTTGGTTATACTTCTGTGAGCATTTTCTGTTGTATTATAGAAAGTTCTGGATATATTTATCTCACTTGTAAACTGTGACAGCTTCCCGGGTACGTCCCATCTCTGTACCCTAGGGTTTGGCACGTACTGTGTGTTTAATTAATGCCTATTGCATTGAGTGGATCTGATTAAGCAACAGGTCTCTCGAGCTACTCAGTGGGCTCAGCTAGGGCTGGCTGCGACATTCTCTTTCTGTGCAGGGGTCCTTAGAGGGGGCTATAGAAACAGGCAGAGGAGGTGGCCCTGGCGGCTTTCCCTGTGAGGGGGTTAACAGACTCCCCCATCCAGGCTTGACGACAGGCCTGGATCTTTGCTCGTCCTCACTTGCCAGGCTGCAGGAGCCAGTGGCCCCATTGCGGCCCCATCCTACCGGTAGAAAAGGTCCAAAGTCATCCACAGCTTGTCCCCCAGCCCCATCTTCTTCCCGTAGTTCTTTGGATGGACTTCTGCCTCAGCTTCCCTTTTTATTTGCATTCCCCCGAGGGCTGGAGATGAGCCCTTCACTTAGCCCTCTTGACCGGGCCTCCGATCTAATGTTTCCTGCTCCCCAGACCTGTCCTGTACCGCAGTGACAGCTTGGGGCTTTGTCTCGCCCCCAGGCAGATCTCTCTCCCTGCTTCGGAAAACTGTGACCCGTTTTCCTGCCAACCTGACCCAAATACCGTTCCTGCTGGGATGCTGCCACTTTGCTGGCTGATGAAGACCAGCAAGGTTCTCTGGCCCGTGCTGCCCCCCGCCCCACCCCTGTTTCCCTGTGTCCTCATCTTTGTTACCTCATTTTGTCAGTCTCTCCAGCAAGTGGGGCTCAGGCACTTAGAAGAAAAAAGTCAGAAAAAGAGGAGACAGATAAACATTGCACAGGACTGGCCCTAAGAAGTAGGAGAAACCATCCACTTAGGTCGGGGCAGCACTACAGCCTGCAGGCGGCCACGCCCACTGCCTGTCTCCGTAAAGTGATACTGGAGCCTAGCCCGCCATTTACATATTGTGTGTGGCTGCACTTGTGCTACCATGGCAGGGTTGAAGAGCTGTGACAGAGGCTGTGTGGCCCTGAAAGCCTAAAGTATTTACCGCCCGGCCCTTTACAGGGGAAGCCTGTTGACCCCTGGGCAAGCTAACGGCCACCAAGGAACCCTGAGCCGAGCCTTTGCATGGATATATTTTTCCTGCCGTCTCAGGGTTTTTTGAAGTTTCATTATTAGTGTTTCCTCATCTGTAAAATTGGGACAATGACACATTCTACCTCATACAGTTGTTGAGTTGATGAAATAAAAGAATGCAAGGAAAGGGCTTTGAGCAGTGCCGGGCACATGGTAGGCACTCAGTCAAAGTTACTGGTTGTTATTTTTATTCTCATGTTAAAGCCTACAGAAGTAAAGCTACTTGCCCAAGGTCACATGGCTAGTCAGAGGCAGAGCTGGAACGTGACCCCAGGCTGGCGAGCCCCAGGACAGTGCCCTTAACCACTGCCCATGCTGACTTCTGCTACACCGCCCCCCAACCCCAGGTGACATCCCCAGCAGCAGCAGAGGGCAGGGAGATTCCCGCAAATTGCACCTGATCCAGATTGGCTGGCACTAATTGTTGGCTTGGAGAAGGGCCAAGGACTAGATTCGGTTTTCCTTCCCTCGTGGAATCCTATTGGTTTCAGCAGGTGTGGGTAGAACATTCTCAGATGCCCAAGGGTGGAATGAGCCACAATCTGCAAATGCACAGATTCCACGGTGGTTCACAGTGGGCCTGCCTCTTACTAGCGGGGTGACCTTGGACAAGCTATTAAACTCTCTGGACCTCTTTTTTCCTTACCTGTAAAATGGAGCTGTCTGCCCATCTCCGGGGCTGGTGGAGAACTCCAACAGGGGGAGGACTGCGATGGTGCTCGGGAGACTGTGCCCGAATCCATGGACCTCCAGGAGCAAGGCTGCCGCCACCGCATGAAGACCACGTGAGGGGACAGCTCATAGCTGCAGGGTCATTTGGTTTTTCCCTTCGGCCAATGTCTCAGAAGCTTGTCCTGCAAGACCCATGGGGGCCAAACTTGGTCTTGAGCCAAGGGTGTCCGCTCTCCACTGTACACTGTCTCTTTGCGGGCCTGTCATTCTGCCTGACATCGCGATGTTTTCGGCAAATCTCTTCCCAGAGAGTCTCATTCGGGGCCGAGTGGCTGCAGCAACTTCACCTCCATTTCCAGACTGAGATTGGACTGGCTCAGAGAAGAAGGGTTATCCACCAAGACTCTTTCAAGAGCTGGGATTGAAGGGCTTCTGACATTAATTGGACAATGCAAATCATTTAATATACCTCTTTAATAGAATTAATTTGCAAATATGTGTATTGGGCAGACTGGGTGTGTTGACAGTAATGATCTGAAGAAGAATGAAGGGAGTGATTGGAACTCAATGGAATAGTACCGAACTCTGGTTTTTTGAGCGTTGAACCCTTTGGGAGACGGCCAAGGTGTGAATGGTAAGAGGCTGGCCAGTTCCCGCCGCTGATGGGTGCAGCAGTGAGCCCCTCGTGAATGGTATTCAAGAGAGGCCACAAGGACCATCAGTAGCTGAGCACCTACTGGGTGCTGAGCACTTGCACACATTATGTTTACTCCTCTTCGCTCTCCTCCCCATGAGATAGGTGGTGTTCTTATACTCGTTTTGCAGGTGAGGAAACTGAGGCCTGGAGGTTAAGCGACTTACCTAAGGTCATGCAGCTGTCAGGTTAAAATAAGGGCCAGAAGGCTCTTTTGGCCGAAATGTGCCAGGAACGTGGGAAAGAAATCTGTGGACCTTTTGGGGGGCAGCCCCATCTCGCCAGGATCTCTATTCACATCCTGTAAATGTCCAGTGGGCCAGTGTCATTTTATCTGACAAAGGCATTTTCCCCTTGGCTTTGGGAGTTCATTTATTTGAAAAATATCGTAGCTCAGAAATTAAGTAGCATTTAGTTTCCCACTTAATATAATAGTTTTATGAGAAAAAATAAAATTTTATGAATTAAAGATTGTGACGATGAACTCTATTAGGTTGAGGGCCTATGGATAATTCACTCAGCCGTGTAGAGACTTGCCCCTAATTAATCTTAACCACAGCTACCATATCTGAGGGCGGACTGCATGCCGGGCACGTCAGATACACTGCTCTCACTCAGCCTTCATAACAATGATGTGAGGTAGGCACTTCTGTCGTTAACCCCATACTGCAAATGAGGAAACCGAGGCACCGAGAGACTGAGTATGTTCAGGAGTCACTCAGTAAGAAGTAGAGCAAAATTTGAATCCAGTTACGTCTGCCTTCAAAGCCCTGGTCCTTTCTGGTAGATAATTCCGGTAGTTTAGGGATAGGTGGGCCTCTGCTACTCGCCTGAGCAACAGGGTCACCTAGAGTCATGTAGACCAGAAGTCACCAGCTGGCAGCCTGCTGGCTGAACTTGGCCCACGGCATCTTTTGTTTGGCGAGCTTGGTGAGCTTGAACTTGTAATTTCCGCTCTTGGTGTGAACACGTTCGACGGGGCAGGCGGGCTCCAGTTTCGTCCAGTTCCTGCTGCTAACCTGCCTTCCGAGATCCCCAACAGCCTCTTGGCAGGAATCCTGTTGCCTCTGGGTCGCTTTGCAAGGCCTGGCATGCCACCCCGTTTAGACTGACCCTCTCATTTCATGGGCTGAAGAGGGGATGGGATTTACCCACTGCCACTCAGCAAGACAGTGGCACAGGAGACTTGGGGCTCTGCTCTTTGCCCCTAGTGGCCCTTGTCTCCCTGGCACACTCCTCTGTCCCCACCTGCAGGGCCCCAGGCTGGGGGCCCTGCCCCTGTACACCTGCACGCATCAACATGACCATATTTCAGGTCAGGGCTGGTCTCTCCAGCCCACCACCATCCTGGTTTCCTACATCTCAGGGAAGCCAAGGTTGGGTGGGGGCAGGGAGGGGCCCAAGGTGAGACCTTGGCACCGGCACTTTCCTGCAGGGTGCACAGGACGCTGGCAAAAATCACAGATTTGGTTGAACAAAGAGCTGGCTTTTTAATTATGCAGTCCAGACAGGCCCCCGCCTGCAGGCCAGTGGAGAAGGGAGCCTCCTGGGGCTACCTGGCAGACGCCCTGATTTCTGCTCCTTCAAGTGGCCTCTTGGAAAAGAAAGGAACCAGCAGGTAATCAAGCCTGAAGGGCAGGAACACTCCAGGTGAGGACAATCACACAGCCCAGCTAGGGGTGAGGGATTGTGGGTGGGGGTGCTTGCAGAGAGAGGGACATTGGGCCAGCTCCAGACCACAGGGTGTGCCCAGAGCTGGCAGCTCAGCGCTGGCCTGGGCCTGGTGGGGGTGGGGCAGATGGTGGGGACCTAAGACACAGGCTCTGCAGCCAGGTCGATTCCGGGCTTTCTGCTGATCTGCTCCCTGACCACCACAAGTCACTCACTTAATCTTGCTAGGCCTCTGTTTCATCCACTGCAGAATGAAGGTGGTATTTCCTCCCCGCCAGCGTTTTGGTAATGAGTGAAAGAAACGATGCCTGCCAGGTACTCAGCACAGAGAAGGAGCTGGGATAAGAGCAGAGGCCCACCTTTCTGGAGCACCCACCGCTCCCAGGTGCCGGCTCGGTGCTGAGCATCTGACATGCAGCCCTTTCTTCCTCCGACTGTAATGCCATGTGACAGCTGGTGTTGTGCTGAAATGAAATCACAGCTTGCAATGGGAATTTGGCTCTCACTCTTTCGAGACTGGCGTCCCTCCACCGCTGTGCTTCGTGGCTGACTCCGTGCTCCCCCACGTTCCTCTTTGAATGAACGCTGGGAAACCCTCCTCCATATGGCACGTCCTGTTGTCGTCGGGACTTCACCTGGCGCGAACACATCCTTGTGTTCGTAACGGGGATAACGGTTTGAAAGTAATGAACGGGTATGTTCTTTATTCTCCAGGAAACCCCGTTCCCCAGCCTAGCTCCGTGGAGGGCACAGGGCAGGAGGAGGTTCAGATGGAGGGAAAGGTCTGATCAGACAGGATGGGGGAGCTCAGAGCCCACCTCTTCTGGACCGAGGGGGTTGTTGGCAAAAGCAAAAGGGAGGCACGTGCAGGGCAAGGCTGACAGGCCAGCTGGGCATGTACCTTCCCTCTTGGTGAGGACGTTGTAGAAATGCCCAGGGGATCCCCAGAACTCAGTGACACACAGACCTCCGGGAGAGGTGCCTGCAGCTCTTGGCAGCCTTGGCAGGGGAGGTGGGTGCTGCTGGGAGTCTGCGCCCCTGCTCCAGCCACCCTTTCTGGCAGCGTGAGTTTGCAGATTCCAGAATCCCCGCGGCTGGTGCTGAGAGAACAGGAAGGGCAGAGCCCATGGTCACAAGTGAGAGACCGCCACAGCCAGAACATTTGCAACTGGAGCCCCTGGGGGTTGGCTGGTCACCTCGGAGTCTAGAAGGGCCCAGGTGCAGCCTGCAGTCACCTGGCTAGGAAGCAGCCTAGCCCTGCTAGGACCCCGATGACACCATGAGGTCTGAGCCCTTCTTCTGCCGTGACCAGACACCTGCCTCAGGAGCACACCTGCATGCCTGCTGGTGAGGACAGGCTGGGAAAATGGCTCACAGACTGAGAACCTATCCAAAAGAGACTCCTTAAATCGGAAGAGACCCAAATGCCATCAATTTGCGAATTCTATTACCCTACCCTCTACACGCCCAATGAGGTGGGGATTCTGAACAGTTATGTGAAATAAAGTGCTATATTCTCTTCCTTATGGTGCATGTATGGTGTTGAATGTTTAACCCA
>PVJD01000448.1:428178-439465 GCA_004026545.1 Mormoops blainvillei
GGGCAGCGGGCACCCTGCACCACGGAGCTTCATCTCGACGGCCTTTGCTGGCTATAGCCTGTTTGACGGCCATATCCACCCTGGACCACGGGTTCTCTTGTCGTCTCTCCTCACAGAGCCTTGATTTTCCTACAGCTAGTCCTCTCTCGTTGCAACACACGGTGCAGGTTCTGATTAACACCCGCTTCTCCCCGCAGGGGATGTACGCCTTGAGGGTAGGGACAGCGCCTGAAGTGCCCGCAGTGAAGTCCCTGCGCCGAGAATGGCCCCGGCGCCAGGCCCAGCCGAGCGCTTCGGTCCGCCTTCATGTGGCCAAGCAGTGGGCTGACCTAGTGGTGAGTGGCAGGTGGCCCTCCTGCCGTCTCAGGGTGGGGAACAAAGACTCAGGGAGCTGAACAGAGTCGTGGCGGACCCTCACTTTACAGATAGGGAAAATAGGCCCTGCGAGGGCAGTGATGCCTGCTGGGCTGGGCTGGGGCTGCGGACGGAATTTGGGGATCTAGACTCCCAGTCCTGTGCTTTTTAAACACCTCCAGGCTGTCAGAGGACATGTGCGCACCAGGCCGAGGGGTGGGGAGGAGGCCTGGGTCGGGCACGAGGGGACAGACGCCCAAGGGCTCTGGGCGTCTGATCATCCTGTCGTTATGAAGAAGCCATTCACAGCGAGCTCATGGCGACGAGGCCGCGGGAAGGCCAACTGCGGAGTTCGGGGTCGCTGACAGGACTTGGGGGCCACTGCCTGTGCTAGTCCCACTGTGAGCAATGCCCCTTCTCACATCCCCCCTCTTCCAAGAAACCTCTCGGGCCCCAGGTCTGGGTGGGCTGCCCTCCTTCTGGGTTCCTCCCAGCTCAGAGCTCCCTGAGCGCCCTAGTGCTAGAGTTGGGGCTTTGGGAATGGTTGCTGAGTAACAAGACGAAGCTTGATTTGCTGAGTGTGTGGGGAGTGCTGATTAGAGCCCCCTCCGCCAAGGTCAGTGCTCAGTGAGGGCACTCGGGCGCCCCGTCTCCATCTCCTCCTCGGTCTCCTCCAGCCCCTGCAGAGGCCCATGGCCCTCTGGCCCACACCCCACACGCCAAGCCAAGCTGGCATCTCCAGAATCACCTCTCTGCCCAAGCTGATTCTAGAACCATCCTCCCAGCAATCTGGCTCTGAAAGGCTGTGTTGGGACCATTCACAAAGGCGTCTTGGTTTCTCCCCTAGGGCTCCACGTTGTGAGAGTTTTTTTAAAAGCAGGGTTTAGGCCCCGGCCAGGGAGCTCAGTTGGTTAGAGCACCATTCTGATAAGCCAAGGCTGCGGGTTAGATCCCCCGTCAGGGCACACACAAGAATCAACCAATGTCTGCATAAATAAGTAGAACAGCAAATTGATGTCTCTCTGTCTCTCTCTCTCTTCCCCTTCCCCTCTCTAAAATCAATTTTTTTAAAAGCGGGGTTTATCACTGAATTTGCCTTTTAATGGTTTTACAGTGACATGAAATGCATGTTTCCTGAGAGAAAAGGCACGTTTCGGGAGAGAAATGCAGACAGCTGGCTGGCACAAGGTTATCTCAGAGCCCCCGGCAGGGGTCAGCCGGGGGCAGGGAGGGTCACTGGCTCACCCGCCTGTGCTGCGCTGGGTCTAACTCGCCTCCTTCTCCCTCCCCGGGGGATCCCGCCTCTCTCCAGGCGGGCTCTGGGGGTGCCAGCCTGACCAGGAGCAGAGCCCCCCATGACTGAATGCTTGTCCTCCGGCGCTAGGGTGCCCTTCTGGGTCATGAGGATCTTGGGCACGGGCTGGGTCTCATTGCCATGTCCCCAGGTCTTGCCAAGAGGAAGATGCAGGTCATGGTGTTGGGGCAGAAAAGGGACTGAGATGCCATCTCCGTTTACTGTCCCCATCCAACCTGTGCCCCTAGATGCTGACGCCGCCGCTGACTGCACACCCTGGGGTCCCCTGTTTCTTGGGTTTGCCAATGGGAGTGACCCTCAGGAGCCCGGAGAGAGGTTAGGGCATTTCCTCCCCGTACTTTCCCGTTTGGGGGCTGCATCTCTGGCAGTGCCAACCATAGTTTGGGCTGATGGGCCTCCCCCCGGAGCCTCTCAATTGTCCGGGTTCCCGTGGCACCTCCCCTTGCCCTTGTCCCACGCATGCTCACCTCTCCCACTAAGCCCTAGATTTGCGAGTCCCGCCCACACCCTGGAGGGACCCCGCCTACACCCCTGGAGGAAGACCTGACTACACACTGGAGGGAGCCCCGCCCACACCCCCGATGGGACCTGCTGAACCATGTGGGGTGAGTTCTGGGTCTTTCCAGACCCTGGAACCAAGAGTTTAGAGCCTGTCGAAGAAGCCAAGCAGACAGGAGTCCTCGGGGGCTGTTCAGAGCGGAGGGGAGGGCGGCGCCCCACACACCTTCCTGGGAGACCCCCGGCCCGTGAAGCCCAGCCCAGCAGATATTAATATTTGTTCCCCTTTCTCCCCAACCCGCTGAAGCCGCAAGTTACTTCAGAAGTTTGGGGCAGAGAGGGAGGCAGAAGTGCGTTTTGGAAGAGCCTGGACTTATTAAAAAGATGCTGCCGCTTATCTCAGAGGGGAAGTGGGGCTGGTTCTTGATAGGACTCGCGCCCCACACCCTGGCAGTGCCCAGGTGGGTCTTGCACACGCTTCCTCAAAACCCTCCCGTGGCTCCCAGGACCCACCGAGTCCCGGGCACACTGCTCAGCCTCGTGGGGCCAACGCCTCCCTGTCCAGCGCAGGACTCCTTCCAGCCACCATCCCAGGTGGTCGGGGCTTCCTTTGCTTCTTAAAATCCTCATCCGGTGGCAGCGGGCTCTCAGACAGATGCGGTAACACCCTGGTCAGAGTGAGCTGACTCCCTAGGGCCCAGCAACAGCCACACTGTACAGCAAAGCCCAACTCAACTAAGGGAAGGTGCCTTGGGATGTCTTTTGAAAGGCAACTGAGATGAGTTCCAGAAATGACAGAGTGTTGCTGAAAGATAGTTTGCTGCTTGGATCATTCATGACCCCACTAGAACACTCCTCTTCATCCTTCAAAACCCAACTTCCGCATCATGCTCACTAAAAACCTCCGAGGCATCTCAACCTCTCTTCTCCCAAGAGAAGCACCTTTCCCTCCTCTGTCATCCTTCTTCCTCTCTCTACACCTGCTGAAACCAATGGGAGCTGCAGTAGCACGTGGTAAGCACTTACTGTATACCAGGCATGGCAGAGCACACATATTGTGCACACGGTGTACAGGAGGCATCTCACCACTCCTCGGAGCAGTATGAGGTCACTAGCCTTCCCCGCATTTTATAGGTAAGGACACTGAGGGCCAGAGAGGTAAAGTGATTTCCTCTTGGCAACAAAGCTTGAACTAGAGTCTGAATTTAGATCCGACTCCAAAACCCAGTCAGTCTCCCCTCCAAACCAGCATGCTGCCCCCACCAGGGGCTCCACCATCGACCGTGCAAGCAACATTTTCAGACCCTGAGGCTTTTGGTGAGCCCCTGATGGTGGGGCCTGCAAGTCACAGGTAGGGTCGCTTTCTACTGCACCGGGTGCCTGCCTTGTGGTCGGTGCTCATCAAATGCTTCCTGAGCTGAGCTCCCTAAAAATGATGGAGGGATAAAGCCTGAGATCAGCTTTAAAATATTTCGGCCAACAAAAAGCTAAAAGGAAAGTAACCTAGCAAATATTAGCCAAATCTTGACTCAGAGTGAAGGTAGATGCGAGTTCATGGTCCATTCTTCCCCCTTCTTCAATGCTTAAGAATTTTTATAATGAAACAGTAGGGTTGGAGGCCTGAGCCCAGCTGGGGTCCCCTCAGAGCTCAAAGCCAGTAGACACTCACCTTTTTATGGCTTTGTAACAAATGATGACAAGCACAGTGAGAAACAGCAGGGAGGCACAACATATCGCGATGATGGTCACCAGCCCCGACCACCAGCTCTCCTCTGGGGGGCACGAGGTAGAGTTGGGAGCTGAAAAAGACAGGAGCAGCTTGAGTCTCCCCTGCGTGAGCCGGTTCTGGCTGCATCAGAGGTGGACCTTTGTTGGTGACACCCAGGGTGGCCTCACTGTCACCCATGGCCCAGGCTCTCTGACCTGTCCTGCCGTCCCCACCCCCACTCCAGCAGGCAGCAGGTGACATCATGGCTGGCCCCTGGCCAGGCAGCATGCTCCCAGCAGGGGTTAAGCACCACGCCTGCCCAGGGCCATCCATCTTCCCTTGGCATGAGCTAACTGACAGCAGGGTCAGGTTTAATTTCCCATGAAAAATAACAGGACATCTCATTCTCTCAGCTGAGGCATTAAATCCGCTTTCTCCGAAGGTGGGGGTGGGAAGCAGGGCTCATGGGGGACCCTGGGGAGGAAGGAGAGAAAGGGAAGTTCATCAACATCAGCTCTTAAGCTAATTTCTTGAGGCGGCAAGCTATCTCCTCTCTTGGATTTGGCCCATGGTGAGTGCCTGCAGCTGCGTCCGTTTGCATGCAGTGGCCAGAATTTGGAAAGTCTGTCACTGACACAGCCTCTGACACCCACTACAGGGCCCCCTTGTCGTTATTCAGTCCACGGGGTCCTTGGGGTGAGCCTGTCCTCGCCCTCGGCAGGGGTTGTATGGGGTGGATCTCCAGCACAGGTGTAGACAGGCTTGAAACAAGCTGGTTCACTTCCCTCTGAGAAAGGTAGACTCAACTTGAAGGCCTGCGAAGGCCCTTGCAGACCCCAGGGAGGCGCCAGGAATTGCAAAAGGAATGGGTGGGGCGGGGAGCGGGGGAGAAGGAAGGGAGGAGGAGGAGAACAAAGGGAAGGAGAAAGGGAGAAGAAGGGAGAGGTGACAGTGAAGGAGGGAAATGGGTGGGTGTTGAGGAAGGGAGGGAGGAGGGATGGATGGATGGACAAACATACAGACACTACTAGCAACTTTGGGCAGGTCTTCAATACATGACTACATGCAAAAGTATCAAAACCATGCCCTAGACTCTGCGTCCACTTAATAATAGGCACTTTGAGGGGTACACCGGTACATGGGGAGTAAGTGACTGATTTCCCAAAGGCCACCATGGATGGCTTTACTGTTGTTGTTATGATCAAGGTAATTTGTTTTAAGTTTAAGACTTATATTTATTTATTTTTTAGAGAGAGGGGAAGGGAGGGAGAAAGAGAGGAAGAGAAACATCAATGTGTGGTTACCTCTTGAGCGCCCCCTACTGGGGGCTTGGCCCGCAACCCAGGCACGTGCCCTGACTGGGAATCGAACCGGCAACCCTTTGCTTTGCAGTCCAGTGCTCAATCCACTGAGCCCCACCAGCCAGGGCTGATCAAGGTTAATTTAGTATAGTGAATCGCACCCCTCTTAAGTGTGCAGTCTAATCAGCTTTGACAAATAGGCGCACCAGTGGAAGCCACACTTTCCTCATGGCATAGAATATTTCCATCAGCCCCGAAAGGCTCCCTGGGCCTCTTTCTAGTCAATCCCCGCCCTGGAGGCAATCACCACTCTCCTGCTTTCCACATAAATGGAACCACGCGGGGTATATTTTTTCTTTCTTTCTTTAGTAAAGTGGTTTTGAGATTTGTCCACGTTGTTGCATTTTTCTGTAGCTTCTTCCTTTTTTATTGCTGAGTGCTTCATTGTAGAAATAGATCACGATTTGTTTATCCATTCACCTGTTGACGGGCACCTAGACTGTTTCCAGGTTTTGACTTTTGCGAATAAAGCCACTATAAATTTTCACGTATCGGTCTTGGCATAGACACATTTTCATATTTTTCTTCGATAAGCATCTAGGGCTGGGCTCACTGGGTCCCACGGCGTCTGCGTGATAAACTTTCTAAGGAACTGCCACGCTGTTTTTCCCAAGGGCTTGTACTCTTCTGCTCCCATTGGGAAAAGAAAAGGCAGAACGAAGGGGGTCGTCACAGGTTCCAGAATCGTTATCGAATTGGCATCCTTGCAGCTGGATTAGGAGATCCAGGAAACCATTAATGTGCGCCCCAGGAAACAGGTGTTAAAACCTCATTAACAAATGCAAGGTGCGGGGGTGGGGGTGGACCTCCGATCCTCAGAGAGACCAAGCCGATTCAGAAATGCGTCCTGAGGATTGGCTGGGACAAGGATGTCACCAAACTACATGGCTGCTCTCAGCCAGGGCAAGGTCCTCTAGAAAACCCGACACTGAAATGACTGTTAGGATATACAATTCAAAATAGGAATAAACTCGAAAATAAGGAAGAGGAGATCCAAAGAGATTCTCATTTTCCCCATGATGAACTTCTTCAGCGCTTTTTTTAGGTAAAGGAAAAAAAAAAATCCTCTCCCCGATTCCTCGTGTTAGGGTGTCCCTGGCTTGGCTGAGTCTGTGCAGGGTGACTTGGGGCAGACCCTGGCAGTGGCGGCCGCTGCTAGAGAGCCAGAGACACAAGCAGGCACAAGGGCCGAGCCCCGAAGCGTCTGCCCCCTTATTTTCACTGCAAAGGGAAACAATTTTGGTCCCTGTCCACCCGACCCCAGGCTGGGACACCTCTGGGCTGCAGCCCGCAGGGACCCTCACTCCTGCTTGCCAGTGGCCTGCCCGTCACCAACACTCCCATGGCTGGGAAACCAGCTACCATGTGGTCTCAGCCAGGGGCACGCCCCCTCCAGTGGGCCCCTGGAAATATGGGGGGGACGCTGTGTTGGTGGCTACAATGAGTCCAGCAAAGCTATGGATATTAACGACTACCATGACCTGTACTGTCTCACACTAGGTAGACCTGTCTCTCGAAAAATGTCCCCAAGGTCTCTGTTGAGAAATTCCATCAACTTCACACAAAAAGGTTGGTTCTAGACCTCACCTGGAAGTCGACACTGAATTTCCGAGCGCCTCTTTTCTTTGCAGTCACTCTCAGTGAGGTGGGAATTCCCTTCTTGCTTACTTTTTCCGAACACAACCGATGCTGAAAGCAGGGGGCCTGTTAGAGAGGGTCTTTCTGCACAGTGGCCCCCTCGAATTCTCAGCAAGGGTACTGCCCATGGCATGTATGTGCGGGAGTCAGCCCAGGCCAAAATGCTAACAGATATGAAAAGAGGGAAGTAGCCTGTGAAGCTTAGTTCTAGGCAAACATCTTGGATTTTGCCAAGAAAACAGCCGTTGTATTCAAAGGAGACACTATAGCTACCCTTGCTTGAGTCACTTGTTAGCAAGGACCAGGGGATGCTGGAGCTGAGAGGCCTAGGAGGTGACATTTCAGAAAAGAGGATATACACCGGGGTTTAGATCAAATAGCTGTCCCAGGGGGCAGGGTGGGACCCCACTCCTCGGGCTGCAGTCCAGGTCTGCCCCTGCCTGGACTTCCTTCGCAGTTGGTGTGGCCAGCACGTCTTTCCAGATACAGTAAGACAGCTTATCCTATGGGGACGGGCCGATGGGTCGTGTTCCAGAAGACAGCAGCGTGACCGTGCTCATTCACCCATCCCCCAAACACGCACTGGGCATCCTCCGTGCCTGGCACTGTGCCGAGAGCTGGGGGTGCAAGACAAGTTAGATGGAAACTGCCCTCGCCAGGTCTGCTGCCAGCTGCCCGTGGGTCATTACAGAGCTGGCTGAGACCTGACGGCCTTGCTTGAGGAGCCAGCAGTCTCCAAAGAAGAGACGTGCTCGTGGGCACGGCGAAGGTCATTTGTGGCTGAGGGGAGGGAGCGGTAAGGTGCTCAGGTTCAAAGGGGAGGGCGAGGCCTATGAGAGGCAGGTGGTCGGCAGGGCGCCGGGCAGCCAGAGTGTGAAGTCCCGGGCCTGAGGCTGCCCAAGCTCTGCCGCCTCCGTCACTGTCACTCCCCCTCGCTCCCAGCCAAGATTCTGAAAACACGACAGAAAGCCAGGAGCTGTCATGGCATCTTGAGGGGTTGCAACACACTCTCCTGGGACTCAATGAGGCTTTGCTTGCTGTATTCATTAACCACTCCTGTCGCCTGTAAAGACGCTGAGAACAGCGACCCCAGAGTGATTCAGGACGACCAGGGTTCAGTTTTGATTTATCGAAGGAGTTGCTTTCTTTTCAACCAAAAAATGCATCAGCAAGAGCTTCCCGCAGAAGCAAAACTGAGGCCACATTTGACACCCCCTACCTGAAACATCCAAAAAATATGCCAAATATATAAAACAATGGTTTACAAAGCAGTAGACGTCAAGGCAACAAAAGGCCACGGTCCCTCAGAGGCAAGAAACAAAGAGGTGAGCTCTTGGGCTGCCCAGATGCTGCCCGCAGAGACTTTGCAAACGGGTCGGGAAGGGAGTGGCCAGTGGGGCGCCATTCGGGAAGCCTGGGAGATGGAGCCGAGAGCCCAGGGAGCGAACAAACAGCTGAGGACGGCACACGAGGAGTCCACCGACGAATATATAATCACTCATCCTGGGAGTGCTAGGGGAGGAGGGATCAAGGGGCCCTGACATCTTGTGGAAGTCTCTAGAAAGAAAGTATTGGGGGGGTGGAGGGGGTGCAGCTTCAGATGTGCCCATCTGAACGGGCATCAGGGAGGCTGGGAAAACCAAGGGGATTTCTGTGGGGCCTTGTGGACTCGCCAGCCGTCCAGGGCATTGGAGGAACCGTATGAGGTCAGGCTGGCCCCCCAGCCACTTTCGGTGACAAACATCTTCCCTACATTCCTTGTGGGCTGCTTGGGACTATCAAATAAGATGGAAGGTACCAGGAGTGGCAACCACCGTGTGCTGGGGCCTCAAGGGAACAGAGCCCGTTTATATCCCCTTTTGTAAGTAGCGAAAGGGAGGCCACGCAGCCAGGTTCCTGTCAGGGTCTGAGCCCAGGTGTGCCTTGTGACAGTACTCACAGCCAACCCAGCACATATTCACAGATGGCCCGGAAACCTGCCACCTCCGCCTCCTCGACGGAGCTGGTTGTGCCCAGGAGATGTTTGACTGACAGCGGGGCACAGAGTCAGGAATGAACGAATCAAAGGGGCGATGAGTAGAGGGGAGACAACCTTAGTTTTGCAGGATTTCTTTCAATGGTTCTTCCGTGAGGGGAGTGATGGCCAGGTTCCTCACCTTACTATCACTTATCCATCGCGAGATGGAAGCTGTAGCTTCATTCATGGCTCGGCCTCTCGGCACCCGGCGTGGCCACCTGCAGAGGCCAGCGCTTGCACACGTGGTTCCCCGTTCCTTGAGCACAGCCCTAGTGCCAGGCACTGCTGGTGATGCCGCGGTGTGCCGCGGGTCTCCAGGGCACCGTTACACCTCTCTCCTAACTTTCCACATCTTTGGTGGCTCGCACCCAAGGATGCCTGATCAGTGTCCTGACTGACCCCCTGGAGCTGAACAGACAGCGCGCTTAATCAGTTGGGTGAGGAGGTGCCGCTCTGCTTCCTGCCTCGCAAAGCCCAGCTTCCAGCCCATCAGATGGATCACAGGCACTGACAGTTTAGCCCAGCAGGGCTCAACGAGGGCCCCTGAACTGTGGAGACCAGTCTCCTTTAAGGGGACGATGCCCATGAACACACTTCCCAAACTGCAGACATATCTGGCCTTTATTGTAGGAAACGGAAGTGGGAAGTCAGCCCGGGGCCTCCTGACACTGCCTGGTCCCTGCCATGACAGCGTCTCAGGCACTGCGCTGGGTACTGAGGGAAGAGGCGAAGGGGATCCCATGGCCCCTCTCCAAGGGACAGCCTCATGGCCCAGTTGGTCCTCATGGTGTGTGGGGTCCCTTTTGGCTCCACTCCCTGCAGCCCACGTGAAGGGTCTTGAGGAAATGGTGCAGCACATCTGGGAATCCGAGAGCACAGGGGACTCAGCCCACGCCGGTCGCTGGAGAGAATGGGGTGCGTTCCCGAGCGTGTTACTTCTCGTCCTGCCTCGGCCGGCTCGCCTAAAACACCTGCTGGTTTTATCAGGCTCACAAGGGCAGTTTCAGGAGCTGTGCTGAATCGGGTCGGTGGCAGAAGCTGTTTCATAGGCCTTGGGACTAAAGAGGACACCGGGACTCTGAGGTGGGGGAGGAGAGGCCGTGGGCCTCACCGCAGCCCTGCTCCGCACGCCACCTCCAAGTACCCCGGGGACACGGGTCCTCAGAGGTTCCTTCATGGGCTGAGCGCCCCCTTTCACTGCCTCCATGTCCCCGGCCCCAGAGTCTGCTGAGGAGGAGGCGGCGTGGGGAGCAGAGTCCACAGCCCCCTCCCTCCCACCCCACCCCACACAGAGCCCATTGTCTCCCAGCACAACGGCCGACTCAGGCCCACTGCTGTCCATTCACAGGCACTGGGCGCCCTCGAGGAGGCCTGTGCCAGGGCGTCCACCCTCCCACAAGGGCCAGCTCGGGCGTGGGACCGCTCACGCATTTCCGACCCTGAATGTACCAGAGAGGCAGGACCAGACACGGCACTTGATGCAAGCCTCTGGAATGAGCCCCCTTTCTAGAGAGGAAGAAGTCTTTCCCTTTGAAACCCATCAGGTGAAAACAGTGAGCTTCTGCGCCTCAGCCTGGGGTGGGGCACCCCTTCTCTGCCCATGGGAATCTGGCTCAGGCTTCGGGTACAGCGCAGAGAACCCCCCTTCACAAGTCTCCCTGATGCTTCCCTGAGATGAGAGTTCCCCAAGCAGGAAACTCCTGGCTGCCCAATAACAGTGGGCAGAAGGCATGGATTCCCTGCCCACACTGAACTGGGAGACGGGGGCAGGGGCTGAGCTCCAGGGGGTGTAGGGGCATGGGGAGAAGTGGCTGCCTTTTCCAAAATTAAGGGGCACGCCCCCCTCCACTCTGCAGAAGAGAAGCAGGTTGAGGCCTAAATGGGGATCCCTGGCCTTCCACCAGGGATGGGGGTGAGCAGTGCACTCGGGAGGCAGGGGCCATCTGTCCCTTGCCCAGCACCGGTCCCACTGTCTTCCCGGAAGTCACACTGCCTCCCCAGCCCGGCCCAGAGCCCGCCCTGCGCATCAGCAGGGCTGTGGGGATTTTGCTGTGGCTGAGCTTCCCGTCCACTGTGGACAGAAGCTGTCGGCCCGTAGACGCCCATAGGCCTTGGCCAGTCTCTGGCAAGCGGTTCTTCCAGAAGGCAGGCCTACGTGTGCCCCCAAGACTGTCTCAGGGCTCCGCAGAGGCCTGAGCCACAAGGCCAATCACGCTGGACACCTCGCTGGCTTCGCAGCAGCCCTCACTGCTGTACCAGCGGCCCCTGAACATCCCCGCGGCCCTCGGCCTCTTCTCAGCAACTGCCCTGAGTAGGCTGCATCCCCACGCACCCATCCCTGCATGGGAGGCACCCATCAGGGAGCTCCTGCCTCCCTGACTCCCTGCCCTGCCCTC